>JAPMOQ010048382.1:709822-754941 GCA_026543055.1 Argiope trifasciata
CAACTGAAAACATTGACAGCTTTTGGATGTCAATGTTTCCAGTTGGATGATACAGTATCAATCTGATACAAACTATCGGATCAATACTATATTTCCCAGACCTTACCCACTATTCTATTCTGCGACACTATTAAGAAAAGTTATATTCTTTTAACTATTTATATATATTATTTCACTCCATTAATCGGGATAAAAAGGTTTCGGTTACATTTTTTTTACCTTTCTTAGATTGTGTTTAAAGTATAAAAGACTGGCGGGATTTTCTTTGTGTAAATACATGCATTTTAAAACTTGTTATCAAGTGATAAGTAATTCAAGCGACAGAATAATTAGTAGTAAAATAAATTGAGCAGAAACAAACAATAAAAATTATAAATAGAATTTTTTAAATATGGAGTTTTAAAAAATGCACTTAAAGTGTTTATTTTTTCTAATCTAAGTATAAAAATATTATAATATATTAAAAAACCAAATTAAAATTAATTCCTCAATAAATCTCTTAAATTTGATACATTAAAAAAATAAAATTAACATTGAAAGCTCGGTGTTGAAGAATTTGGGTAGAGATAACAGTCTTTAAAACTAAAATTTATTAAGAAATATTGTTTAATCAGTATATATGTGAAAAGGATAAATTGCCAGTTGTGTTAGGTTTAATTGATCATCAGCAACAACCTACACAAAGGGAAAAAAAACAGTATCAATTGAATCCAAATATATTAACGGACGCATAAATTTCAACCAAAATATATAAAATTATTTTTGTCAAAATTTTCATTTTTTGAGTTGATTGAACACATCAGTTTTCAGCATTCTTCTTATTAGCGTTTTTGAGATACAATGTTTGAAAAAAACACCCACATAATTTTTTTTCATCACTTCTAACTTTAGGAGGTCTAAAGCATAGAATTTCATCAAAAGCTCGAGCAACAGTTTCTCCTGTTAAACTTCGAATGTGAGAAAGCAAAAAGCAAAGCAGTACATTTTTTTGGGTTTGTTAAAGTATTAATTAGCAGTTAATTAGCAGAGAATTAGTATTTGAATTCTTTGACCATTAAAACCTCACTATCTGACATTTCGGTAGATATTCAATCCAATGAATATCTAGGTCTACATTTGACATACCTTATTGACAAAAAAATCTTCCTATTTCATTCAATAATTTAACCTGACATTGGATTGCAGATGTAATTGCACAAATATTGTGATGGTATCTTAATATGCCAGTTACACCCCCTGGACTCCAGTTACCGCTTTTGTCTAGCGGATATATTACGCGACTGCAAATCGTAAGGTCGCGAGTTCAATCCACGGAGAATGCAATCTCCGCATTAACGCGACACCAGAATACAAACCGCCACAGTATGAATACATATGCAAGTTTTTATTTCCCAAATTTCAAAAAAATTCACCAGAAAGCTACAAATTTCATGAAAAGTGAATGGATCAAATTCTTTCCTTCTTTTTCTTCTTTGCCTTTTCCGAAATATTGAGTTCAGAGACAGATTGATAAAATTTCGAATTTTTTTTGCTTCCAATTCGTCGATAGACTCGTAACTTAGAGATGCATCAAAATGCCGCGGTAGAATACTTCGCCGATTGCAGAACTTTCTCTTATAAAACTTCGCCTGAGAGAAACTAAAAAAAGCCACACGTCAGAGCCGTCTCTTCTGTTAAAAGTAATGGGCAGTGAACTAGTATTTGAATTCTTTGACCGTTAAGGTCTCACTATCTTGTTGCATCCCCCTGCCAGAGATTTCTTTTTTAGGTCATTAAGCACCACCTGCACTGTCTTAACTTCTTAGACGCTGTTCCAAGCGGGTCTAAAGAAGAGGCCTGCCAACCTTTAGTACTCCCCCGAGATTTCTGAATTCAAAGTTGTGATTATAGCACCCTCCCCCCATACTTCAGCCCGCCACTCTTCAAAGCAAAGGGGAAAAAATCGGGCATAAGAACTGGCCAGTGGAGTCGCCTCTTACTTGTTATTTTTCTTCTCTTTTCTAAATGTCTCTCTTTATTTTGAGCTTAATGGACTTTTTATAATGGTGGGGACGCGCGGGTGCGTCAAATAATTCCGGGAGCTTTCTTCCAGGGTGTTTTATACCCTTCCGCCGACCAATGGCCTTTCAGCGGGGAAGGTAAGGTAAATTTTGCTAAGTGGTGTTGGTTTCGGCAGTGATGTAAAAGGAAATGATGCAAATACAACTTTTTATATGTGTGTTTTCTCTACAGAATAATAATTTTCTTGATATAATAATTTAACAAACAAAATAGTGCTGCAATAAGATTTCTAAAGATCTTGTGGTAGGTAGTTTAGAATTATTGCTTTTAAAAATTATTAATATACAAAATAATGAAAGGAACAGTTGATGTCCTTGCCTGCAGGTAGAACGTTTTCCCCATGATCTGGGCTTTTCGGGAGTGAACCCTGGTTCAGGCATGGTTGATCTGCCCCCTGCGTTCTTTATTTGGAACAACCCTTCTGTTAAGAGGAGAGGGTTGAGTGATATCTTCATGCGATCTAGAAGTCAAACTTCTGCTCACAAATGCTCAGAGGTCTTTACCCTCACAAGCTACTACAACTGTTTTCCATGGTAATGTGGGGGGCCGCGGTGGCCCGGTGGTAAAGTTTCGGCTTCGGAACCGGAGGGTTTCAGGTTCGAGACTCGATTCCACCGAAGAACCGTCATGTTAGGGGGTCTGTTGCACGTTAAATCTGTCAGGCCAAATGTCCTCCCGCTGGTGTGGCATGGTGTGGAGAGGGGGTGCCAGTTCAGGTGTCGTCCTCGTCATCTGACCGTGGTTCAAAATTACGAGGTCCGTCCCAAAATAGCCCTCGTGTTGCTTTAAACAGGACGTTAATGTAACTAAACTAAACTAAATGGTAATGTTGGGGCAGCGGTGGCCTGGTCGTAAGGTCTTGTCTTCGGAACCGGAGGATTGCAGGTTCGAGACTCGATTCCACCGAAGAACCGTCATGTGAGGGGGGGGGTCTCTTGCACGTTAAATATGCCAGGCAAAATGTCCTACCGCTGGTGTGGCGTGGTGTGGAGAAGGGGGTGCCAGTTCAGGTGTCCTCCTCGTCATCTGACCGTGGTTCAAAATGAAGAGGTCCGTCCCATAATAACCCTCGTGTTGCTTTAAAAAGGGACGGTAATATAGCTAAACTAAACTGTGGTAATGTGGACACAACATCTGTGAAAAGAACATGATGCAAACATAAAGTCAAAACTATTAGAAAGTAAAACCCCGAAATTTAAAAGTAGAAAATAAATATAAATAAAAAAGTGATTAAAATTAATGAGAGATGTTCCCGAGAAATTGTCTGCCATACTCCGAAATAACACATGTTGAGGCTCCTCTCTCAAGAATAAATATTGTAGATCTTGAAAAAAAATGCTGAAAGTTTCACTAGTGCTCAGATTTTTATTTTCAATGTTTCTGGCATATGAGTATTACTTTTCATATTCATGTGAACATCTTCCATCAATTGATTAAAAAAAATATTTGTAGCTGATCTGCAATTTTAATAACAATATCATATATCAAAAGTTATTTATCTGTATTATGTTTTTGATTCATTGCTTTTACATGTAGCTGACGGTCAACCCCTTGATCAGTTTTATTCAGTATTTGGAATAGAATCACACATCAGAATTTAAAATTGCGTACCAAATAATATTTACATATTTATTTACGTTTTGAAGCTAAGGAACTGTCTCGCTATTATAGAGAGAAAAGATTACACACGAATGGATTTCATTTGAAATTTGATGTAAAATCCACTTATCAAATTCAATTTGTCTAGATCAAACCCGTTTTGTATTATCTTGCTCATGCATAAACACCCTGTATGATCTGTATCAAGAAAATTCGTCGAAATCTCGAGTTCGAATTTTTTTTCCTTGGCGGTTATAAAACTTAGCTTTACTATACATCGTATATGAGAAAATAATAATGAAAAAAAAGAAACTTTAAAGTCTCATTACTGAATCATCTGTGGCAAATATATTCGGAATTGATAGATATAAAATCAAGACTTGGAATTCGATTTCGATTAAAGCATCGATTCCAGAAATGGCGATCAGATGATTGGTATGTATTCGCAATCAGTTAATAATAAAATAAAAATAAAAGAAAGTTTAGTAAACTTTAGATGTAAATGTAACTTTAAAAGTTTTATTTCTTTATAGTGGGCTTATCTCTATCCATTCTACCTATTAACATTAATATCAGAACTAGTCAATAAAATAATAAAAATAAGATTGAAGCAATTAATGTCCAATTAACAAATGAGATACAGAGTACATAAAACAAAATTATTATTTATTTATGCTTAGGTTTATTCGCACAACGATAAATCAGTCATTAAAAAATTTATTTAAAAAAAAGCTTCTAGAGCTATTTGATACCAAAGGAGTAGTTGAGATTTTCGCATTCGATCATGACAGTAAAAAAATGGTAATATTTTAAAATTTCGATCAGCATTACAGATGGTGGCGGGCAATAATAAACATTGATAGGAGATGGTTGGAACTAGAAAAAAGAGAGAGAGAGAAAAAAACCACCGCTGTTAAAAAACTAAAACTGGTAAAAACCTTATGGTGACATTTTAATAAGCCAGTAACTACCACTAAACATCGGTGGCCACTTTTGGAAAGTGGATAAGTTACTCGGTTGCAAATCGGAAGATCGCAGCTCCGATCCTTGGCGGAATTCAACCAACACATTGGTACAATTCCGCCAACACATTAGTCGAAACCTCTTTCGACCATCAGAATCTGATTGCAATAAAAAAATCCAAGAGGAAAAAATTAGCGACTTTATTTTGAATCATCTTTTATATTTATATACTAATGACGGCGTAATTTCAATCACTCGAAATATATATATATAGAATTATATGTCAATATTTTTTTTGGCTAAATTACACTGTTACACTAGACGCCTTTGGCGACCAGCTGGTTCGTCAAGAGTAATGGGGTCTAAGATTTTCAATTAAATACTTATGTGCCTTGTTTTCTTTATAATTTCTCTGCCAGATATATTTAAACTTCGAAAGTCACGTAACACTGATTTACTAAATTAATGATATAGATGTTGCAAACGATCATAGAAACCTTTGTATTGTATTTCTTTTTTAGAAAACATAACATTTAATATTTATTTAATTTCATCCAATCACGTGGTGAATGTTACATTTTTTTTCGATTTAATTTGCAGTCATAGTTAATTTATTTTTTAATTTGAACTTCTGTCAGTATGATTTCAACAGTTTAATAAAAGCTATTTTTTCCCTTTGCTCGTTCATTATTTATTTTAGAAAATGTCACATATTATATTTCTTTTATTTTATCCAGTCACGTGCTAAAAGTTGCATTTCTTTAGATTTAATTTGTAATGATAGTTTTTTTTAAGTTTGAACTTCCGTTAATAGGATGGCAACATGCTGATAAAACCTAATTTTTGACCCCTTGACGTGCTCATGCTGATTAAATTTTATTGTTTTGTCCGAAATATATTGTTGTAAAACATAATTAAAATATTTCTTTAAAAATAAAAGCTTAAGTTATACATTAAAACAAAGATGCCATTAGAAAGCGAATTTTTTAATCTTTAAATTGATGTAAAAATCATGTTTGTGCGATAATATTTTCGGAAGTTATAGCGGAAAATCGTCGAAATTTCGCTTAAATTTTAATTAATTCAAATTCTAATTAAAAATTCGAAAAAGGGGCTCCGAGGTGCACATTCCCAAGCTCCAAGGTATACATGTACCAAATTTGGTAGCTGTAGATCCAACGGTCTGTTCTGTAGAGAGTCAACACACACACACACACACACACAGACACACACACACACACACACATTGAGCTTTATTATAAGAATAGATAAAGATGCCTGCGACCTGGTGTCGCTGATTAATTTAAAGTTTTCAACAAAATTTTCTCAGATTGATCATAAACAGATCGATTAACTTACAATATTTAGTTTTAAATGCATCAAACACTAAAAAAATTAACAGAATCTTTTGAATAATCAGTCAAAAACATGTTAAACCTTCAAAACCAAAATCTTATTCGTTGAAAACAGTATCCAACAATCAGAACACAATGCGCATTAGTGATTTTTCAAAGCTATTTGCGGTAGTATAAATGCATGAATTTTCTACGCCAGTTAAGGTAAAGCTACAAAGATTGGAAATTTTTAAATTCCTTTATTCTGTTTTATTTTAATTCAAAAGTACTTCAGAAGGAATTTGATTTGAATGATCGATTAATTAATAATGCTTGGTTTCAAATGCATCAAACACTAAGAAAATAAACAGAATCGTTTGAAATAATCGGTCGAAAACCTAATCTTATTAGCATGAAAAAAAATGAAGCCTTATTCGATGGGGAAATGAAATGTTTTTATTTGGCTGAAAGTTAGTTTTTAATAATTAAAATTCTAATTAAGAATTCAAAAAAGAGACCCCCAGGTTCACATTCCCATCCCAAAATATGCATGCGCCCATTTGATAGCTATAAGTCGAATAATCTGGCCAGTAGAGCGCCAACACACACATTGAAATTTATTATAAGTATAGATATAGATAAACATCCACATTCACTGAAAACTAATTTTTCTTTAAAGGAAACATCACTTTAAAAAGTTATAATGTTTGAAAATTTATCAGCAATTTTTCATTGTCAGTAACTAAGCATTTTTCAAAGTCCTCTATCGAAATAAATCTAATCAAATAATTATGATTTCAATAAACAAACCGGCGCATTCGAAATTAGAAATAGGCATCTAATCAAGAATTAAGAATAACTCCGTCTAGATATTGAAGCATTAGGTATTCGTCCTCGATTAATCGTGGGCATTTGAACAATTGCGGTCCTTTTAATTTAACCGACTCTTACATAAACATCCTACCTTTAAAATTCATTTCAATCCGAAATGAACTCTTTTGCATACTAAAATCCAGATTATAAATCTCGAAAGGGATTTGAATTTCCTATGCTTCCATTCATATTTGAATACATTAAAACATAGACCTAAACCACCGCCCTCATTATTATTACTTCGAAAAGTACTCCAATTTAGATCCGAATCGTGATTTCGAGGAATTAGACGTTAGATTTCCACTGCCTTCCGATAGGTAGGATAATAATAATTTAACAAGACACAAATGATTTAATTTTGCAGATATAATGTCAAATGACGTATTTATTAGATTGGATTCGTTGATTGGGATTTCGGTGGTCATAGATTTTGTATGAGGAATGATGTATTTCGCGTTCTCATCAGTTTAATTTCGTGATTAGGAATTCTTATGCGCTGCTTATCAAGAGTAGTTGTCCCTTAAAATCTGGCAACTTGGGGTCATAGGGAAAATTTTAGATTTATAATTATTTCGCTGTTTTTTATTTCTCAAAATTATTAGAATACTATTAAAATTTCGAAATCTAACTTTATAATTATTTCGCCTTATGTGATAAAATTTAAATCCATATTTAAAAATAACCTATGTCCATACTTTTTGGTATTTAAATTTATGGAATCACTTTTATCCTAGAGTATAGTAAATATAATAAGAAAATTATTGCGATAGTTAAAAAATTGATCTTTTTAATATTTTGATGAAATTATCTGTTCGAATCCAAAGTATAATTTTTGGAATTATATTTGTTTGTTTTCAGTCTGCCTGTCTAATACAAAAACTCGAAAGGACGAAAAACTAGATTGATAAATTTGAGTACACGATTTTGATAAGAAAATATTTACTGTGTATAACCCCTCATGCAGATGTGTAAGCAGTAATTCATAAACATAAATAGCTACATAGATTACATATTATTTTGTCTTTAAATTTATCTACCTAAATTAAAATATATTTTAAATTTAAAGCATCATCGATCTGTTCATTTATGTGTAAGCGAATGCGATAATTCAAAAAAGAAATAAGTTAGATGGGATTATTGGTTATAATATTCTTGCTTTTTATAATTGTAATATTCAGTATATATTATTTCCTACCTAATATTCTTAGTTATAATATTCTCAAGTTAATTTTGGATCAAATTCATCAACGAATGTGGTAGGGGTTTCCATAGGGACGAGAAGCTGCAATATATGTCAATAGGTTTCCACTGTCCTTGTAGCTGTAGAAATATTGCGGAGTAGAGTTTTTGATGGTATCTTAATAAACCAGTAACAGCCACTGGACATTGGTGATCACTTATGTCCAGCACATATATTACGCAGCTGCAAATCGTAAGGTCACGAGTTCTATCCTTGGCGTAATTCAATCCCAACATTGGCGTAAAAATGCAACCTGTCACAAGTTAACTCCACTTGAATAACGAAAAATACTTCAATTGGACGAGATTGGTCAGTGATAGTTGAATATAACTGTTCTTTCAGGCTTGAGCTGTATGTCTCAATTCCTCCCTTTTGCTTTCTTGAAGAAAAATGTTTATAAACACTGGATATTTAGTTTAGCCGAATGCAATTTAGTTGTGGTAATGTATATAATGACTGCACAGCTTTTACTGGCAGCTGTCTACCAATATTTAACCTGTTTCTTACAACCGCTGTTAAAACCCTTTGAAAGAGTATGATTTTTTTCAAAAGCACTTTTTTTTTCAGATGGAAGCAATTTTTTTTTTTAATTTCATGCCAGGAAACTTAATAGTTAATAAGATAAAAATAAGCTATCTTTTTAAGAAATTAGAGCCAGAAAGTTGGATTTCATTTTAATCAATTTTTGAAAATACAAAAACATCTTACAAATTTATAAATAATAATTAAAATTTCTTTAAAATGTGAAGACAATCTTTTTTGTATATACATTTCAATTCTACAAAATGCAATCTATTTCATTATAGTATAAGATTGCATATTACGCATAATAAAGGGAATTTTATCTTTTAAAACATTTTAGCCACTCAAAACTAGTTTTCAAAATATGCTCTACCCCGTATATTATACTCTACAATATCTTTCCTTGTCCAGTTACTATACACGAGCTGCCACAATTTCTAATAATAATAATTATTTATTTTATACCTTTTGCCTCTACTTTTACTTTACCTGAATTTATTCCAGAAAATAAATATTATTTTATATTTTATTGATTTTCTTTTGTGAATTTGAAGCCAAAAGTTTCTCATAATTCAATAAATATAAAATTTCATTTCAGTTTTTATTTCTTTTACAGAAGAAATAGGTTGTTTTTGTGTTTTTAGAAAGATAACGACAGGTTCCTACATTTTTTTAAAACATTTTTTTATGAAATCTTATAAGAGGATGCAATGGCCTCTTATATTCTTACTCATAGTCTCGTCCAAATTATCCGAAAGAATTTAAAGTCAATTTTTCTTTTTCATTTGATGTCACAGTAAGATATTTTTTGCCTGCGATGGGATGGTTGCACTTTCCTATGCATCTCAAGAATGAATTCCAAATATCTTCTTTGAAACTAAGATTTGGTTAGAAAATTGCTAATTCTATTTGATAAATCACTTTATTTTGAAAACAGATCGTTTACGCATGCCGCAGACCGACAAAGGACTTTATCATCCATGAACCTTCAACAATTTTCAATAGTTCCATGGAAATTGAGTTCACTAAACACTATACTATCATACGAATACTTACAAAATTAAACGCGCCCAATTAACATTAGCTGTTTACATATTGTGCATCATTACCTTTCAATTAATCAAGTTCAATGGTTTCAGTGGAAGAACAGTTTCTTTGAGATTCGAACCGAATCTGGTGGTGTCACAAACTGGACAATAAACAAAATCAATTATTTTAATGAAGCGTATACTTCTTTAAAGCTTAACTGCCAAATTGGTCAGCTCACGGCAGCTTTTATTTTTTTTTTAAACTTTTTTGTGAGAAATTCACAACGAAATACATCTGACTGGTTTACAAGCAAATAAACAAATACGACTGAATCTCTTAGTCACTGCTTAATGAGATAGCCTTGAGCTTCATGCTTGCCTTTCCATGGCACTGACAGCATAAGATGTTTTTTGGGTGTTATTGAAAAATTTCTTATTTATAGAAATTTGAGTTGATTTATCTAAATTATAATTTTTGGGGTTGATCCAGTTTTATAGTCATTTTCAGGGCTTTCCAATAAGATCTTTGACAATTCGAAATTCATTAGTACCGTTTCGCAATGAATGCCTTTTTGTCTAATTTATCAACAATTCTTTCATTTGTGATGTCATCTGCATGTGTTCTTTGTTTCATATCAATCGCTTGTTCATTAATCGATCAATTGCATTTTTTCCACATACATGATAACAAAGTCAGTTTATTTCAATCTTTCACAATTTTTTTTCGTAAAGTAAAATTTATATTTTGTGTTTGTTCCGTAATTTATAGAAGCCAGCGCTCATGAGTTAAATAATATACATACACACAATTTTATTTTTGTATATTTCTTCATACGTATGACAGTTATGACCTTGAAAATGTTTGCACTCATAAATTTGATTTGAAATCTTATATCCTTTAATATGCTATATTCTGTGGTATTTACCGTAGATTGTATTTTTTTCAAAAAAAATTTGGAACTTATTTTTGAATCGTATCTTTATTAGTACTATTTAAAAAAAATGTTAAATTTTTATATGTATTTATTTTTATGCCTCAGAAAGATAAAAGTTTACGTAAATAGATTTAAAAAATAAATAAATAAGAATAAAAAGAATAAAAAATTAAGAGTATTGGGAGTTTTTCATGAATCCTTCTAAAAACAAAATACATTAATAAATCAGTTTTCAACTAATTTAGGTGCCTATAAGGCCATTGAAATTTTTTTTAAGGCGAGTTTCCCACTTTACAAACTTGATAGTTATTTGGACGAAAATTGGGAGTGGTAGGAATTCGAATCCAATCCTGTAAGATGTAACACTATGCAGCATTATTTATTATTTCCTGATTAGACCAAACTATGAAATAAAATACACTGAAGTGACAAAAGTCATGGGATAGCAATACGCAAATATACAGATGGCAGTAGTATCGCAGCGAAAAAGTATAAATGCGCAGTTCGTTTTCCAGATCTTTCATTTTACAAACCGCCGACGTCTGTGTAGAATGGTCAATGTTAATAGACACGCAACACTTCGTCAAATAACTGCAGGAATCAATGTGGGACGTACGAGGGACGTGTCCGATAGGACTGTGCGGCGAAATTTGTCTTCCTTGGGCTATGACAGCAGAAGACCGACTCGAGTGCCTTTACTGACAGCACAACATCACCTGCAGCGACTCTCCTGGGCTCGTGAGCATATCGACTGGTCCCTAGACCAGTGGAAAACCGTGGCGTGGTCAGATGAGTCACGATTTCAGTTGTTACGAGCTGATGGTAGTGTTCGAGTGTGGCGCAGACCCCACGAAGCCATGGACCCAAACTGTCAGCAAGACACTGTTCAAGCTGGTGGTGGCTGCAAAATGGTGTGGGCTGTTTTTACATGGCATGGACTCGGTCCTCTGGTGCAACTGAACCTCATTAACTGGAAATGGTTATGTTCAGCTGCTTGCAGATCACTTGCAGCCATTCATGGACTTCACGTACCCACATAACGATGGGATTTTTATGGATGACAATGCGCCATGTCACCGGGCCAGAACGGTTCGCGATTGGTTTGAAAAACATTCCGGACAATTCCAGCGCATGATCTGGCCACCTAGATCGCCCGATATGAATCCCATCGAGCATTTATGGGACATCATCGAAAGGTGCGTTCGTGCCCAAACTCCTGCACCATCCACACTTTCACAATTATGGACGTCCATACAGACAGCATGGCTCAATATTCCTGCAGAGGACTTCCAACGACTTGTGGACTCCATGACACGTCGAGTTGTTGCACTTCTCCGGGCAAAAGGAGGACCGATACGATATTAACAGTCATCCCATGACTTTTGTCACTTCAGTGTAAATCAGACAGTAGTAGATTTTAAAAAAATATTCACTTCTTTTTATTTTTCAGACCTTTCAACTTGCTGTCTTTTTGTCTATAGTTCTAGATTGTGATAATTTATTTATTATCGTTTTCTTGTTTGCTTTTATATTGTAATGAATTGATCTCAACCGATCAAATAAAGGAGTAGAATTTTCAGTCAATTCTTTAATTTACAGCCATATATACATCAGAACAATTTTTTCTAATTAAGGTTAAAATATTTGATATTTAAACAACAATCGAAGGTTGAAGGTTTATCAAGAACAGAGTTCTCCATCATTTCGGTGAAATAAAACCACAAGACTCTAACGAGGTGTTAGTCAGCACAACTACTTAAGGGTGGAGAGTAAAATGACACAGTTCGCAATCCATAAAGTGTCATCTCCTTTTTAAAAAAAGACCTCCTCTTTGTGCAAATTCCACCTTCTCATATCCCATTCGTCCACGTGAGCTCTCCATCGGCAGATCTCCTAGCAAAAATCGCCTACATTTATGGCACCAGTCTGGTATGGAAAGTGACCATCCATGATGTGGGATTGTGAACGACCGTTCTGGAACACGTGTTACTGATATACCTTCACTCGACCACTCGACATTGAGATGTTTGACACTCCTTTCCTTTGAAGTTGCGACAGGTTTTCACGTGTGGAACCTTTTCAAACAATGAGCCTCACATGTGGTCATTCAGCTGAATCACTCATGAATCGATGCAAAGACCATCCGGTGATAATCAGAGCCTTCACTTAGCAATCTGGAGGCTTTTAACAATGGAGAGCGTTAACAGGAGTGACACAACTGTCTAGAAATGCCGCTTATCATGAATAGAACAAGGGAACGTTGCAATATTCTTTCTAAAAATACATTCAGCTACAAAACTTCTTTAAATGTTTAAATACAATAACCAGTCTATAAATATGCGAAAAATTGTCTTCGGGCTTAAAGTAATCGTATGAATTATCAAAGCATAGTTTTTAATAGCAAATAACCATATTACTTAATCGTTGGTTTTTCCTTTCAGTAATTTTTTTCAACTACAAAAAAGCTTAAATATGAACAATTCATTGAGAAATTCAAATGAAAATACTTCAGAAATATTACAAAGAAATCTTTTCCGTGTTTATAATCTGATATTTTTGTTAGCATCTAATCAATAATTTATGGATATAAATAAATCACTTTTATAATTCTGACATATAGACTGCATGAATCAATAATTATATTTCACAAAAGGCTAAACATCTGCAATGTCCCAGTTTTATAAAACATATTTAGTAAAATATTATTTATACTGCCATATTTGAAACAGAAACAACAACAAACATAAATAGCTCTATTATTTTGTAACTAAAACTAATGGAAATCTGAGCATTGAAAATGATAATTTTATTAGGTTGTTCGGAAAGTAGTTTCGTTTTTTCCTGACAAAGGATTTAATTGCATTTTTCGCACCCAATTTCATACTTAAACTGCAAAATCATTTTATGTTTTAAGAGCTGATATAGCAAGGTTTGAGTGTGAAAAAGTGCAGCTGATTCTTCGCAGTAGTTTTTGGATGGTGCCCTTTTAAATATGGAGAGCAATAAACAGCATTTTCGTCATTTTTTTCTTTTTTGCTATAAAAGGTAAAAATGCTGTTCAAGCCAGAAATAAATTAGCCAATATGTGTGGAGAAGATGTGTTAACAGTACATCAGTACCAGAACTGATTTGCAAAATTTTTCCTTCAAATGAGGAGGCCAAAAACCACCTCGATCAGTTTTTTTTTACAGCAAAGACCAAAACTTTTATGAGCGTGTAATCATGTTACTACCAAAAATATGGCAATAGGTATTAGACCAAAATGGCAATTTTATAATTTAATAAATAATTTATTCATTAAACGAAAATTTCTTTTCATTTTGACAAAAAAATACGAAATTACTTTCCGAACAACCCAATAAAAAAATATTTTAAAATAAATTCCGAGAACAGAAAAAATAAATTCCTAGACTTAGAAAAGACATTAAGGGATCGTTTACAAATTGAAATCATGCACTGTTTCAAATGTTTCCTTAAAATAAATTTGTATACAATTTCTATTTAGGATAAACAGTTTTAATTTCGATAATTTCAGTCCCAAAACGACACTAATTTGATAATTGCATGTTTTAAAATATAGACAATTTTTAATAAAATATGATTGATACGACTGAGGAACCATATAAAAAATTAACTTTTTCTGAAACACATTTATTAGCTCAAACAACATAAAAAAACAATTTACACTTATTTAAAACATTTTTCCATTTGTAATCACTTGTCTGTCACTAGTGGTTTAGAAATTAATCATTGGGCAATGATAAAATGCACTCACTGCATAATGCTTGTGGTAACAGTGGATTATTTAAGAGGCAATGGAATCTAAACACATTGTTTTTTAATGTTCACAATTCTACTGATACATTTTAATGAATTATGGTTGCATTACATAATAACGGAATGCAGGTAATTCAGAGAATTAAAAATACTGCTGGACGAATAGTAAGAACAATAACAAGAGAGAGAATAAAATTTTGTAAAATGTCTTGGAGTTCATTCCACCAAAATAATTTACTAATTATAACCCTTTAGTTAGAATTGCTGTTGCTGAAGATAGAGCTTTATATATTCAGAAGCTCATCTAACAAGCGAAAGTTTTAGCGAGAACTTCTTATTTGAAATTTTTGGTATTAACTGCTCTAAGAAACAGATGTTGGCAAAATAAAGGGCAATTTAATTGGTTATCATGGAAATAAGAATTCGTGTTCAAGGTTGCCGTAGAAATGGGCGTAGTAAAGTGTTCATGGATATGATAATCTTAATCTGTAAATAGGCATTGGCAGTCATTTTATTTTATAACAACAAAAATCTTTATTTCAGTTAAAATATTATTAAAAAGTAAAAAGAAAAGCTTTTTTCTTTGATAAGCTTATTTTATTAATATTGTTTTGTTTAAGTTTTGCATAATGGCTGATGATATATTATAGACATTTTGGAATCTGGCAATGGTTTGTAAATTATGAGGTGAAGTGCAGAGAATAAACTAAACCCGTCGTATTTTTAACTCTTGGAGTATTATTTTAGTTTTAAGAATTTAAGATGCTCTGCAAGCTATATATATATATATAGTTTGAAGTGTAAGAAAACGGGTAGTTTTCTAGAAAGCATGCAAAAATATTAATGATGAAGCCCATTTTCCCTCTAGAATTATGTTATTAATACATATGTTCGTTAAAATGCACCGACTTCACTATTTAGTTTATTGAAACTAAAAATAACAACATGGTTTAATTGCACGAGCATAAGGAGCCATTATTTGGAGAAAACATGTTCTAGACTTCAGTTTACTTTTCTGATAGAGGCTTTAGATATGTAAGAATTCATTTGCATTATTTAACACCTTCATTTTAATAGAAGAATATCTGTCATTTTCAAATTATTTATACACTGTAAAAATCCTTTACAGTTTTGGGAAAATTCAATTAAAAATAAATGATAATTTTTTTTAAAAAAAAGAGAGAATGATTTATTATAAGTTATTGGCTGTTTGTATCTGAATCTCTATTCTCTCTATCTCTCTCTATGTAATTGAATTTTTTTAAATTCAATGCACTGTTTTTTTTTCGTCTGTACATTAAAATATCTCAACACATTATTTGAAATTTAAAAGAAAATAGTGAAAATCACTTCTATTTATAAGGAATCGAGAATATTTTTTTTAAAAAAAGATAAATAGGGATAATAAAGCATTTACTGAAATGCTTTGATTAATATTCGTTTCTTAGTTCAAAATAAATTCCACTTTTTTGTGATAAAGGGGCTACAAAAGACAAGATAAATGATCGAAAATAAATATTTTGAAATTTCTTAAAGGCATTTTTCAGTGAAATGATATAATATATAGTAAATTTTCCAAATAAATTACTATTTAGAACTGAAAACATATAATTGAGTGAAATAAAACTATTGTGATGAAAAGACCTTTTTGAGACTATTTTTCAAAATTTTTGCCTATAAAAACCTATTAAAATTTTTATGTGGAATTTTACTAAATATAGCATTAAAAAAAGTTCTTAATTTTCTTAATGTTGTATAAAACTGTTGCTATATAAAAATGAGAACCTGTTTTTTTAATTCTAAGCCTAATTTACCATTGAATCAGCATGAATCCTTGCCGCCATATTGGATGTGAGCTATTTAAGGTGAACTGCCTTATGAGTTATGAAAATTAATTTGAATTTAATTTCAATTTGAAGTAGCAATTCAACATCATTTAATAAAATTATTTTCTACATAGAAACGAGCTTTTAAAAAATGTAGAGAAAAATACAGTGAAATCTCCATTCCTTGATTCAAGACTAAATAGAAACAAAATAAAACTTTGCCATCTTAAAATCGTGTTTAAAAAACAGAGACGATATAGGCTAAGTATAAATTAATCACTAATTACTTAATTAATTTTAATTCAGTGTAATTCTAAAGTATTGAACATACGTTTTTTAATATTCCAAATGTATTATCAGTAGTATAGAATTTATTGAATAATTCATGAACGTAGACGTAGACGATGTATTTATTTCAGTATTTTCATCTCTTTTATTTTTATACATTTCATGAATGGTATTCCATCTATTAATTTGATATATTCACGATTGAATAATATGCGATCTTTATATATTAGTAGTGACAGAAAGGGGGAAAATTCTGAATCAGTCAATCTATTATTGAATAAGCTATATTTATAGCTTATGTTGCAGTAGTCTGTATTATATTTTTCCTATTATGTTATTCCTTATGGTGTTTATTTAACTCTGGAGTCATTATATTTTATAAGATACATAAACATTTTCCTCTTTTCATGGATTTCTTAGATTCCTTTGTGCCCATGCTTTATTCATTATTGATTCTGCTTGTTGAATTTCATTTTCATTATTTGATATTTTTACTTCGATCTGGAAATGGTGAAGAATACATTTTTATTCAATAATTCATGCCTCTATAAATTGGACGAATTTGCTCTTCATACGATAAATATTTATAAATGGCCTATTTCACTATTATTTGCATATGTTAGTTGAACATCTAAATATCTGATCATATATAAAGGGTATCTCAAAATTTAAGCAAGATTTGTATTCGTCAACATTTATGCAGTAAAGTGTTGGCAACTCGATTTTGAAAAAACAATTTAACAGCTTATATTTTAAGGTTGGTAAAAATGGAGCTTCACATGATAGAACAACGTGTTAATGCAAGATTTGAATTATTGAAATGAATTGTAATTTGAAATATTTCAATATTCGTTAAGGGTGTACCAAAACTGACTCAAGATTTGAGTTTCTTGCCATTCATGAAAAAAAGGCGCAACCCTATTTAAAACAAACATTTGACAGCTGGTAGTTAGTTTAGTGTTTGTAAAAATAAACCGTTACATGGATAGAACAACTTGATAACCCATGATTTGAATTAAATTAAAACCACATTTTTCCTTCTTTAAATTGTTATATTTTTATTCAGTTGTAAAGCACACAGGATCGTATTATGTATGGAACTACATATAAGGCACATGACTTCCACAGCTTCGCTGACACAAAACTCTTCTTGCATACAGCCGACCACCACTGAACTTACCAATATCGACAGAATTGGTTGTGATCGACTGCTCGCTGGCATGTGTTAACTCTTTTATAGAAATTTTTCACCATTTTGCAAAAGTGTGTATGAATTTCGTTGATGCAGCAATGTATTTTCTCCTTCAATACTTGTGTGCTAGTTGGCATATACCTTTAACTTCAAATAACCCCAGAAAAACAAATCGGGCGATCTAAAGGGTTAATTCTAAAATTTTCTAACTAAGGTCACTAGGATTTTATTTTGGAATATTATTCAAAAATGAAAAGACGTTTTCCATCATGTAATATTTCATTTTTACTAACTTTAAGTAGCAGTTGTCAGATGACTTTTCATTTTTTTAAAAAAACGGAGATGCCAATGCTTTACTGAACGAATTGCTGCAAATTCAAATCTATTTTATGCTGTATGGATTAAAATTTTAAGACGAATTTCTGTTAAGATTTTGTATTTTTTCGTAATTATAAATGGGATATTTCATTAATATTTCTCTATGTTATGTAACAAAGCAATTGAGTTTCGGATAAATCTTTAAGTATGGATCAATTTATTTCATTGTGATTTAAAAAATAAGAGGAATTACTATTAAACATTTGCATTATTTTATGGAAATCAGTACATGGTTAAACATCTATGCAGTATCACATATTTGGAAATACCACATATAATTATATATCAATGAAACATTGCTTCTACGCACAGGAAAATTCATTTTAACAGTTAAAATTTTTAAAAATTACGCTTGGTAAAAAAGGGTTGTCAAATTCAGCGAAACATATTTTTAGAATGTTTAAGTATCATGCGCTTTACATTAACAAGTGATATATTTCTCACATCTAATCAAATTATAATTTCAGTGGTTGTTATGAGATTAAATTTTCTATTATAATTAATTTAATAATTAGTGATTTAAACCTATCTTATTTGGTTTTTCCAAAAATAAAGGCGTTTTGTTTGACATGAAAAGAATAAATTGAAATAGCAAGTTTTCGCAATATCATTAATGGTTAATTCTCTCAATGAGCAATAAGATATCAGAATTAGAAAATACATATATATTGTTTCCCTTTTTCGTTGAACTTCAAAATTTCCTTTTTTTTATCTCAGTTTTTGTTAGTTTTTATAACTATTTTTTCTACCGACTTATTTATTTTCTTTTTATTCATTTCATTCAAAATATTTCCATAAGAAAATTAGACATCTCTTGTGATACTTAAATTTAATTTCAGAATTTAATATTGAATGAAAAAGGCGTAATGATTCAATATAGTGTTTCATAAAATGCAGTTAAATGCTATATGGAAAGGGTGAGACATTTATCATGCAATCTATTAAAAATATGTATAATAAAATACAGATTGAGTTTTCTTCGAATTTACATTGGGATTTCAATTTTACGATATCTTTTCATACATTTATTGTACGATTTATAAAATCATTGTTTTAGATTTTATTTAGATCATTTTAAAATTAGTTATGTTTTGAGATATTTATAATTATACTTTTCAGTTTCCAGTAATATAAATAACACTTATTAAACTATTAATAAGCTAATAATATCGAAGAGATTAAACGTGGTATCCTAACGTAGGATTTGAGTGTCTTCACAGTGATCTAGACGTTCCACACTTGAGTCGCGTTTCGGGATTGATTGCTCTTCATTTATGTTCCATCTGTGAGGAGTGTGAATATCCCCCTCTGTAAAAAGTGGTTGTAAATGAATCTGATCAAGGTAGCTAAGACGCGCTGATGGCGCTACTGGAAACAAGAGACGCTTTCTATGCTTAAAATCACGGACTTTGCCAGCTGACTTGTCTATGACAGTGCCATAAAAAACAACAAGTGACTGTATGGTTTTGGTTAATATTTTGAAATTTGAAAAATGAAAATAATATTTTTTGCAGTTATTAATCACCTGCTACAAATTTATTTAGTAGTTTATTTTTCAATGAAAGTTATCAAACAAATTAAATCAGAGTTATTGAATAAATGAATGCGATATTCTTGAAAAATTAAACGGCCTAAATAACTAAAGAATTAAACGTTGAAAAATTAAACGTTATATTAGATAAACGATAAAGTACAAATAAATATCTATAATCGCTCAAGTAAAATATTTACAAAAATGATTTTAGGAAGCATAAATTTCCTTTTAGTTCTTAGGACAGAAATTTAATAAAGTATGTACCATTTAGTCAGCGAGTATAAAGTATTAGTAGAGAAAATTAAGAAATAAATGGAATTGTGCTTATAGAAATAAATGGAAACTAAATAGGAGCGCAACTGACACAGAAATAGGTGCTCGCAATAAAAATCAAAAGTCTCTTTCAATAATTCAGAATAATTCGTAATCCAACTACTAAGTTCGCTAGAGAAACTGTAAAACTCTTCTCCTACTTGGCGCACATTTGGCTTCTGCAGTTGGCGAGTTGTGGCATTTTCTCCTTGGCAACCCTGTCGCGAAAACGCAGTATTCCGCCGCTGGTAGCGCTGTACGGAACACGCGGATCGCAGCCAACCAGAGAACGGAAGAACACTGCTTGGGATGTTGTTTTTCCAAAGCAGGCGACCTACTAATATCTCTCTCGATTAGTTCCACAACTTCGTGCTAACTAACACCACAATACAACAGCTTCAGAAACTGCTTTGAACCACTACTGGGTAACTCATGAGTCCAAGAGTATTATTATTGACGTCACTAAGAATTTAGAAGCAGGAGAATTCTGCTGAGAAAGAAAGAGGAGTGCAAGGTAAGGTTTCCTTTCATGTTTGACCGCTTACCCACTGGTCACTACGGCGAGCGAGCTGATGCGGCTGTTGTTGTAAGGCTGCTTTCTTGCAGTTCGCCGTATGGCATTGCTATAGATTCATTTCCGATGTTGGATGTCAAGTTTTGATGAGTTTTGTGCATTTCTTTACGTGTTTACAAAATGATTCTTTGATAATCGGCTGTGAGTTTTTATTATTTAAAATTTATTTTGTGACATAGACCTCTGAGACCTTACATTGTTTAGTTTTACATTTCGGCATATTTGTTTATATTCTGAATTTCGTTATTTCTAACGTTTGTATCTTCTTTCCAAATTCTAATTTCTAATATTTAGCATTGAAGTCTTTTATCATTTTGTTTACATTTGGAATCTTTGTTTACATTCGGAATTCTACTATCTTTCCATGTTCTTTTTCTCTTTAGATCTTTATTCTTTTATAATTTCTTAATGTTTAGTTGTGAAATTATGTAAGATTGAATTTATATTTAAACTATTTATTTGTATCTGAGATTTTGTCGTCTTCGTTCAATTTTAAAAATATGCTAATTTCACTTCTTTCAAAATAATAAATCTTGATAATACTTTTAATATTACGTTTAGAATTTTCTGACTCGAATTTAATATTATAAGAGATAAATTGAAGCGGCAATTTTTACTTTCGTTTTTAGTATTGGGTCTATGTATTTTTGTTTTTGTATTTTGTGATTAAGTGCTATTTTTTGTTATGAATTTAAATATGCTATTTAAGAATGAATAAACAGTCAATATTTTAATTATTATATTTTGAATTCTTAATTTAAACATATTTTGGAAAAAATCGTAATAAATCTATTTCGCAAAAAAAAAAAAAAAAAAAAAAAAAAAACGGAATGACAGAATTTATGAAATAATTTCTACAAATAAAGCGATGATAACATTATATGAATATTTTTTCTCTACATTGTTATATTATTTTTTAAAATGTCATTAATATGGGTAGTAAAAGAATTGGGATGAATTTTATTCGAATGCGTGATTTGTTTTCTGTATTATAAATTTATTTTTAAATTTTTCTACTATAAAATAACTTTTGAACTTAAAATATTACTACTTTTTAGAGAGAATTAAATTAGAGGAAAATGCAGTTACATTTCAAGTGTTTCAGGATTTTATCAGTTTTAAACCATACGTACACATATTAATTATTCTTTAGGTTTTTGACTTTACTAGCGAAATATATAAAGGGCAAATAATTATATATTCAATGTAATATTTACAGGACTCCCAGAATTATAAGGAATTATAAATTTATTTAGATTTTATAATAGAATTTAATCATTGGTTTTTTTTTTTCCCCTTTTGCATGTTTTGTTGTTCTTATTATTCTCAAGCTTTAATTCAAAAACAATAACTGTTTTTTAAAAAAATTTCTAAAAACCATGTTGATTAGGAACCTAAAAATATTAAATTTTTTAAAATAATGTTTAATTGTCTCTTAAGATTACTAGACAATTTCGCAATCCTGTTTAGTTTGTGTTGCCAAAGGATGATAAAAATATAAATATTAATAAAATTGGCAAAATTAATCGTTCATAAATCGCATTTCAATTCGAGGAAACTGGATTTCCGTTTCGAATTCAATCAACTACAAACTTCTTTCAGTTCCTTTTTTTTTCTTTTGAAGAAACAAAACTTTTTCCGAGGCTTGAAAAATCACAACTCTTCCAGCACAACATTTCCATTTATTTCGTCAACTTGTGTTCGTGGAATAAAATGAATCGCGAAAAAGCGCGGGAATCTAATTCAGCGAAGAGCTTTTTCCTGGCGATAGGATTCCGTCGCCAAGTATCGACGCCGCAGTCGGGATCGGTGTTGGAAATGGGCGGCGAGTGGCTTTCACAGGTGAGCACACTCTTCGTCTGAGTTATGGGAACACTCCCCCGCCCCCGCGCCCGAGGACAGATTGAGAGCGTAATTGCGATACTGGGGGAGCACCCACAAAGTGCGCTATGGTTCATCTCTATAAGCAAAGATGGGTAAATAAATTTATAGATGAACTGGAGTTGATTAAATTAACTAGAATTCCTCATTTTATTAAAAAGAAGAAAGGTTTATGGGATGGCTTGCGTAGTGGAGTCAAAAATTAAGGTTGGAGGTTAGAACGTGGATGGTTACATTTGAGAAACCTTATTCCATTGAAGTAGATAGCTTTTGTTGGTAAATAACTTGATGTTAGGGTGGTTGTGGAATTTAATTAGTGTTGGTCTGATGAGACCGTATTTACTGATCATGGTTAAACACTTCGCAATTCAACCACATAGTAATGAAATTAGACGATAATTTAACACAAATATAGTTTTTTTTTTTAAATCATATATAAAATTTTACTTCAATTTTTGGTTTATAAGTTCTTTATTTTTTTATGCGGCAATTTTTTTATAAATTGCATATATCTTTTAAAATAGCTAAATATAAATTGAGTGGTTTTTTAATCATAATAGATTAAAGAAAATATTGAGTCTGTTGTATTTGTGCTAAATCTTCTTTTTGTTTGTGTTGATAATGATACAATCAGTTAAGATGTCGCAATGTCATGACTTACAATTATTAATCGCTCCTCAAATATTCGCAACACAGGTTCAGAATGGGTTATCAATTTGATGAATTAATTTTTATTTTTACATAGAAATTTCTAGGAATATTGATGTGCTAAATTTATTAGTTTTATGAATGCCATATTGGCAAATTTTATAGTGAGACCGAGACAAAAATTAGGATGTAACTCTTTTAAAAGGAATTGTACTGAATTATATTAAAAGGTTGCCCAATATATATATATATATATCCTTTTCTTTTTGAATTTGAAAATTAAATATTTTTTTATTTTCTACTGTTTTTTCTTATATTATGGTTCCTGATACTTTACATTAATATCTTTTGCGAATTATTTTATTATAGCTAGCAAAAAACAATATCGAAGTATTCTAAATCTTAAACCTGTCGACATCAACTTTTACTCAAAACGATATTACCAATTAAAGATGACGAGAGAGAATTTTTGCTTGCATTAAATTTATACAATTTCTGCAACTTTCACTCTAGTTATTAATTTTAAATAACATCAATTTTGTAATTGCCTTATTATTATTCGTTATATTAACATCTCGTAAAACAACACTAAGGCTATTTTGGGACGGACCTCGTCATTTTGAACCACGGTCAAATGACGAGGACGACACCTGAACTGGCATTCTCCTCTCCATACCACACCAGAGGAAGGACGTTTGACCAGACAGATTTGACGCGCAAGAAACCTCCTCACACGGCAGTTCTTCAGTGGAATCGAGTTTCGAACCTGAAACCCTCCGGTTCTGAAGCCTAGACCGTACCACCAGGCCACCGTGGCCTTTTTAATTACCTAAGATAATAGGAAAGATATAAAATATATTTTATTTCAGAGATTATTTGTCAATATTACATAATAAAGTTATGGCATATTCAAAAAGACAAAATTTGTTAGTAAGTTTAAGATTTCTTTTTATTAAAGCATTCTTTTTAGTTGTGGAAGTCGAATGTATAATCTCAAATCAAAACGAGGCATTTCATTCAAGAATACATAGAGAAATTAATGATATATATTAATTTTCTTAAGATGCATCAATCTGTATTTCTGCCAACTTTCATAAATGTTTGTATTTTCCGAAATAACCTTTTAACCCTTTTTTATTGTTCTTATCATCTGTCGAATAAAAAAAGCTTTTGAACTTGAAATTAAATGAGACAAACGGTCAATGTTAATTTTTGATGACATAACTGAAATTAAATAATTTATTTATTTTTAGAACTGCTGCCAGAAAAAATTATTTTATGAATTGATTTTAAGTATTTAGTTTTTTAAATTTTTATCATAAAGAAATATATTGATTATTATTTTTCTAGTGGGTGAAAAAAAATGAAAAAATCATTAAATTAATTTGTGGATTTATTTTAATTTTTAATTTGATTATGAAATTAATTTCTATTAAAAACCATAAATTTTGTACAATAAATGTCAATGCTAGTTTTAACAGAATGTCATTTTAATTTAACAAAAGATTACATTTCTTTAAATTATCTTTGTCTCTTATTAAAAATCTTGACAGCTAAGTTTTCATTGAAATTTTTTTCACTATTTTTCCTTAAATTCTGAAGCAGCAGCGAAATTCAAAACATGAAATTAATTTATATTAAAATACATAAATTTTGTACAATAAATGCAAGAGTGCTATTTTAATAGAATATCCTTTAAATTTGTCAAAAAATTAAATTTCTTTAAATATATATATCTCTTATTAAAAATCTTAGCAGCTAAATTTCCAATGAAATATTTTGTTCACTATTTTTGATTAAACTCTGAAAGCAGCATCGAAATCCAAAACAAATAATAGCTTTCTTGCTCAAATAATCTTATGCAATATAACCACCCGCTTAAGTCAATTATTTCAGTAATATGAAATGACGTAGAATTCGAAGAAACATTTATATTTACCCATTTGACATTTTCCTTAATTCAAATTCAGCAAGGTATTAATTGGAAAAATCTGCATGAAATTACTATTTGAAAATTAATTGCATTCATTTTTTATTACGCTAAGATTGTTTTCCTGATTAGTTTTAAATGAATAAAAAGTCAGCTTAGTTCAAATATTTGCTTTTAATCATAGACCAAAAATTCGCTGCATCAGACATATCAAGTATTAATAATAAATGCTGAATTGGCTAAGTAAATGAAAAATGCTGAATCCCATCTGTTGATGAAGCAATTAATTTATATTCAACACATGCTCGTCAAATTTTTACCAGCCCGTTTGATTTTAGCTTAAATTCACGGTTAGACAAATACAAGTTAATTAGGAAAGCTTAGAAAAGCACAGCTGATATTGAAATGAAAACCCCTGAATAAACCTTAAATTCCACTAGCAAAATTTGCCTAAATGAATTAGTATCGTTTGTCATCGGATTAAAGTTCGGAAATGGCCTTTATGATAAAATAAATGTAATTGGTTAAGTAATTTGATTGAGAATCATGATATGAAATTAAACATTTTATTTATCTTGCTAAGTGCCATTAAAACTTCTTTAGTGTACATTTAAAAATTATGAAAGTCTATTTGTTCTTTTATTGAATATTAGCGACATCTGGAACATGCAAACTTTAACCCGTTAATCGCCATGCCAATACCTTTTATTATCTTTTCTCAAAATTATAAGAGGAAATTAAATCATTCAAAAAACACTATCATCTTTTACAAAATTTACACATGAAAATTTCAAACCTCTCTTGAATCTTAATTGGAAAAAATAAGATAGAAAATTACTAGGACAGATGTTGCAATTTAAATGGAATATGAAAACAGTGAAGGAGTTAATATAATTTCATTTATATGAAGGCCTTTTAGATTGTATCACAGGTATGCGCATTTTTGTTACAAATGGAGTTTTGTTTTCCAATCAATAAACGAAAATTTTGTTTTTTAAACAACATATTTATAGAAGGAAATGAAGTATATTTTTGTGATAATCCGTATTATTAAACTTGGTAATTTAAAATATTTTTTCCAAGAATCGGTGTTAGTATAGATATGTTATTGATTTGTTCACTAATACAATTAAAAAAACTTCAATATTTTCGTGAGTCTCAAAAGGTGATTAATGACTTTGTCTTTGATGATAGGAAGGTGCAGTAAAAGGAACCTTGATTTATCTGATTGACGCTTCCTCACTCAGAATCGTTTTAAAAAATGTTTGTGCTTTTGTAAAACTGTTAATATATATTAGCAGCAAACAGTCAAGTATTTTATAGCTTCATGAATTAATTTCTTAACAAATGTAGTATTTTAATACACATGGTTTGCAGGGTTACTCTACTTATGAAAAAGTAATTAAACTTAAAATTATATTAAGGTATAATTTATTAGAAAAATTGCAGCGTGTGTTTTACTCTTTCATCTACACAGTGTATAGTAATCATCAAAATATTCGAGCTCGAGATTTACGAATCTCCATGTTTTATACCTGACTAAGTTCGAAAGTTTAGAAAATGTCTACCTGTTTGTATGTCTGTCTTTTCATGACAAATATAAAAACGCTTTGAGCTATATAGCTGAAATTTTGTACACGATGTTTATACTAAATGCGCAGATTTCTGTCAAATTTTGGATAAAATCTGTTCTGAGTAAGTCTGTTTATCCTGCTGCTCGAATATAAATTAACACAATAATTACAAAAGGAAGATGGCTAAATAGATGAAATTCAGTACACAGATTTAAAATTTGTAAATGCAGACACTTGTCAGAATTTGAGCCAAATCCAACGAAAGGGTGACAATTTATCAGTGCGTATTTCCAGAAAAATGTAAACGCGATAAATTAAAAACGCAGTAACTTAAATGTATCACATTTGATATGGGGTTTCGTCTACATGTGCTACTTTATGTCAACTTTCTTTTCAAGTGGTTGTGAAAAAGGTGTCTAAAATTCAAATTCGATTTTGGATATTATCAATGCGTACTAGGGATTAATTGCCAAGGATGACACAACAAATATAGTAAAAATGCCAAATGTATGCCAAAAAATAATATTTCGTAATTATTGTACGCCAATGCCACTTAAGGAGTTCTTTCTCGTATCAAGTTTATTAGAGAGTATACTAGAAAGTTTTGAGCAGAGAACTCCAACTTGTTGTTTTCTTTCTATTCTAGGAATCAATCTATTTTATCTACTGCCTTTAAATTTAACTTTCCCCCCAAAAAATTAGATATCAAATAATTTTATTTTAAATGTGACTTCGTGTCCTAAAAAATAAATAAATCATTTTTACATGTGATTTCCCATATACTGATATTTGACTGCCATAGATTACCTAAAAATATTCTGAAATATTCGAATCATGACGTATAAAAATGAAACGAGCTCCATCAACTGGAAATTCTCAGCGGAAGCTATTACGCCATTTAGATGGATTTATTTATCTTTCGTAACAGATAAAACTCATATTTCTTTTATTTTTAGCCATAAAAATTTCTGCCATCCTGAGCTCACTTTCCGTCCTATCAAGTAATTTTCCACCCAGCAATAAATACTTAGAATTTATTTTGCATTTCATCAATTCCAACAACAAAAGCATGCGGAATATACGAGTCAGGGAGAAATAAATGTTTGCCATTGTTGAACATCCATCCTCGTGACCAACTGTGGAAACTACCATCGAAGCGCATAGAGACGAAACAAAGACTTCCCTCTAAAGTTAGTCATGGGAAGACAGGCTTTATTTCCTCAATGCCCAAGATAGTTGAACATTCACAAGTGTACTGCTTCATTTGTAATAATTATCATATAAACACTGTGACGGCAGAACGCACTGGTTCCTATGCAAGGTGGGATTTGGGAGGGATTTATTGTTTTATCTGAAGATGATTCACGTAATCCACTTAAAATAGGCTGGAACGGATGAGCGATTGTTCTTATGGTGAGAAATTCGATATGCTTTAATCAAGTGGAAAAATAGAGAGAAAAAATGTTAATGTCTTTATCCACTTCAAAATCACAATGAATTTGTTTGTTTTGCATTGATGCATCTAATAAATTAGTTGTTTGAACTTTGCTGTTAATCTTAGTAATGATTTTTGAAGAACTCCTCTGAATTCTAGAATATTCTAATATAATTTTTTTTCCTTTTAACGTTGAACACTTTTATCTTGGACCTTGCGCACTGTAATAATCATATAATAACTGTCTTATATATTTATTAATAAATAAATTAATTTTGCTTTAATGCAGTTTCTAATTGTTGTCCTGATTCTACAGCTAATTTAAGAAACCATTCCTAAAATTCTTGTGATTTATATAAGTGTTTAGATTTATGCTAATTGACGTTTCTGATTTTGAAAATTATAGTGTTCACTTTATTGTAAACAACACTGTTAAAATAATTTATTTATGATTTATTTAAATATCAGTTTTTTAATCCGTCCATTTATAATAAATTTTGTCGATGAAAATTCTTATTGAAAGAATGGGAAATAACACTTTTTTTGTTTAAATATCCGGAAAATTTTCTAATATATTAAATCTGATTGATAAAATTCATTATATTGGATTGTAAATGCTAGTAAAACTAGTATTATGTTTCATTTTAGTTTATAGTAATAGAACTATTACTAGTATTTAGTTTGATTTTAGTGCATACTATTAAAACTAGTAATAGCATTATTTTAGCTTTAGTTTTATTCTTTGTATTAGTTTATACTAGTATTTGTTTAGTTTTAGTTTTATACCAATATAACTAGTTCTAATATTATGTTTAATTTTAGTTTATACTAGTAGATGCCAGTATAATGCTTAAGAACTAATTTTTGTTTAATCGAACTCTAAATTGAAACAAAATTTTTATTTCATTTCATCGAACTACTTTATAAATTGAGATGTTAAAAACGAATATTACATCATTAACCTGTTATACCAATGCTCTTGTTGTCGATTAAATATTGTCAAGAACTATAATAATCTCGAAAATTTAAACGTAATGATATTTCATATCGTTTATTTTTGGTTTTACATTTTTTTATAATTTTTAAATTAATATGAATTTGTAAAAATGCAGTGACTTCTTTCTCTCAATTTTATTTATAAATAGTTATTCATTCAGTATTGATACAGTTAGGATTTTGAGCAGTATCATTGTATAATATTGGATTAGGAGGATTTTAAAATATTCGATATATTGTTCAAATTGTTCGATCATTTCTTTTAATTCTATAAATTGTTATTCATCTGATAGTTTTATTAATTTTTTGTCTATAGTATTATGAATGAAAGGATTTACTTGAATCTTTGCTGAAAGTACCAGCATAATCCTTTATACAAAGCCTAGTATATCATATTATATCAGATTTTATCCTCTGTTCATATACATATTCATATATATTTGATGCCATATAAACTACTTCTTCAATATAAAAAAGGAAATTCTTATCACAGTAACATGAAAATTGAGACATATAACATAAAAATAGAAATCGAAGATTCCTGAAATTGAATTTTTTTTCCCGTTATCTTTTTCTTGTTATTTTACTGAAGTATAGACGAAATTTTTGAAGTATTGGTATATGAAATTTTTTCCAGGTCTGTGAAATGTAATTTTTTTTAGTCTTTATAAGAAAAATAGGAAAAGAAAAGATTTTTTTTTGTATTTTACTTATAAGTCTGATTTCATTATATTCTCAGATTTATGAGTAAGGTATAAGAAAATAAAAGCGCAAAAATAAATAAATTAAATAAGCATTGTAATTTTGTCCATGGTTATACTTTTAGCACACATTGGATTATCGCGATTTATATTAATAAATATATATCCGTTTTTTAAAATTGATTTTCTTACATTCTTTCATACATGAAGATAAACAATGTGAAATGTACCAGCAAGAATTATCAGTTTTCTTTTCTTTTAATATTAGAGCTTTGAAAATTAAAATAAAATCATTTATGTCTTTGAAGTGAAATGTACGAACAAGAGTTATCAGTTTTGTTTTCTTTTAATATTAGAGCGTTGAAAATTAGAACAAAATCATTGTTGTCTTTGAAACCTACACTAATAAAAGAAAAAAATGCTAATTTCAGTAATCCCTCTTATAAATTATCCTATGGAGGCAATTTCATTTGATTACTGTTTTTTTGAGAAAAATTGTTCGTATGATAACAATAAACAGAATTAAATTTATCTTTCTATTCATTGCATTGTAAACACATTTTTAAAAGCCTTTTATTATTTGAAAATTGCCGATTATTTAAATTTTTTTACCTGGCTGTTGTGACTTATGGCAATTTATAAGCCCATTGTCAGTTATCTGTCAGAGATTTAAGCCGAGTGAGCATCTTTTGTGTCTTCAGCAGCGCCAAATAGGCTCAAGAGTACGACTTTTACCCTTTTTCCCGGTGTGGGGGGGGACTCATTCACACACTTCACAAATAGAACCCAATAAAAAGAAACCTTGCTCGAAACGGAACTCGGGGTAAAGATTCCCAGATCACGTGGAAGATGCGCTTTCCCTAATCCGGGAGCCCTGCATTTGGTTAATTTAAATTAATATTTTATCACATGGAATATCTGCTTTTTAAGTATTAAATGCTCGAATATTCGAGAACCCATGAGATGGAACTGTTGACGAACAAACACAAAATAAATGGCACTATTTTATTCACTGGCGCTTTTTTTAAAAAATTTTAATGCAGACCTGAATTTGGATAATATATAATTTAGTTGAAACACATAAAGCATGCATTTTTCAACCAATATTTCAAACGATGTTACCGTCTTTCCTGCTTATTCACAATAAAGCCATTAATCTCTATTTCTAAAACGGAATGTACTGAAACCAGATATTCTGTCCCAGCCTTTGAATGTGTTATTGCATGCTTCGTGTGACATCTGTCGGAACAAATATAGTTCTGTTTCAACTATTTATTCGTTAACAAAATGACGCGTTATATTTCCCGTTCGAATTTTAGATAAGCATATCTTCTTTTGTTAGGAGAGAAAATCCTCATTATGTCTCTGAAACATAACTGCTCGAGCGAGCTTTCAACTGAGCCATCCCTCTCAAACAAATATTTCGAATCCAAACACCGGAGCGAACGCGATCAAAAGAGAGCTCAAGCTCCACTCACTGTTTACAGATAATACGTTCGAAGAAGCGCAAGTACAAACTCACTTGGGTACAGTGACAGTTGCAGTTCTTTGCCGCTGCTGCCTATTCTTTTTTTATTTATTTTTATTTTATTATTTCTCCCCACTGTAAATTCGAAGTTATTCCCCGTCGCATCGCTGAACTTCTCGTGATTTTCTCGATTCAAAGCGAATTTATGCAGGTGATTTCGTCCGCTCAGGCGGCGCCAAATGCTTTTACACTCGTTTCTGTTTGGCTTACAAATCGTTGATTTTGATAAATTTGCCTTCGCTCGTCATGCCTTGGCGCTGAGGGTTCAGGAAAACATTTATTGAATGGCGCTTTCGAAATGACATGGGAACGCTTTATTTGCTTTTTTTTTCTTTTTCCCCAACAAAGGAAAATTGCTGAGATATGTGCCAATCGTGGATTTTTATTTTAGATAAATATTTCATACTTTTGAGTTCTCTGCACTAGAGCACTGAACCATCTTCGAAACAGTCGTTAAAAAGCAAATGCTTTTCTCTTCAAATGAGTTAAATGTAAGAATGGAGGAAATTTATAATGCTAACACGAATCTCGCTGTCTATTCTCTATTGGATAACTACAGTCTGGCCTTAGATCATTTATTCGAAGAAGGGCTTAAGTTATCGGAATGTATATTCGGTATCAAATCAAAATCAAGTAAAGGAAAACTTAGGGCAAATCCATGAATTACGATTGAATAAATATTGTCTTCTAACATTAAACAATCGCGCAAATAATTTTTATCTTTGAAATATTGATTTTAAGGCATATTTTATGTATACTTAAAATATGCCTTTATTTAAATATAAATTAAAAGGAATATTTTCAAATGTTGAATTGAAGAATATTTATATTGAGAATAAGAATAATTAGTTAAGGGTAATTTAAATTAAGAAAAAGAATTATTTTAGAATAAAGTATAGCTAAATTCAAGAATATTTTTAAATGCTGAAATATCGTTTTATCAGATTAATACCATTAGTAAATCCAACAATCCAATGTTTTATCTTAGCTACACATGAAGATAAAGAGTTATACAATTACATTTTCTATGAATATAAAGAGTTATCTCAAAATTACATTCCCTGTTTGGATGCATCTTCAACTGAATCTAAAATGAAGAATAAAAATTATGGGAGGCATAGGAAAATGAGTCACTCAAGAAAATACCAATTATTTCATAGGCAATATTTTGTACGAGGGGGAAAATCAACAAATTAAAAATATGGTACACAGATCTAGAAATTTTAAGGAAAGATTATTTCCTGCAAGTTTCCATAATTTCTGTATATTTGTATCATTCAGCTATTGATAAAATTTTGTATAATCTATTTTATGAGTTTTTTTGTAATTATTGATATATTTTGTTTCAACAATTCCAAACTTCTTCTCATTTTTTCAGAATTTGTTTCCTTGTGCCTACCATAATCCATGTTTGAAATTTGATTTCATTCTTTATTTATCTTTCATTCAGATGTCAAACAGGGTATGCTATTTAATGGCCATTTTATATTTTGTTCCTCAGGTTTTAAATTATAGTATCGTCATTTAGTGCATTATATTTTATGTATGGCGAGAATGACAGGGAGATATTAATATCTGTATGAAAAATGAAACAATTCTAAAAAGGCTCAAATACATGCCTGGACGGTCGTTCAAAACAATTATCTTTTTTACTATCTAAATGTTGATTTTTTTCTTCCAAATAATCAGTTATTTCTAATTACATTTTCTATTTATCAAATTACAAAACTATTGAAGCGTTTCAGAATTTTTATTTTCAACAGGTCAATTGTTGGGAAATGTTACGCTAAAATTATTTCATATTTCAGGCATTTTATGACTTTTTTGCGTTTAAGAAATTCGAAATTGAAATTAATTTATACAAAATCTTCTATAATTTTAGTTATTTAGTTATGTTTTTTTTTAAATTTACTGAGACATACATTAAAATATTGGCTTTGGAGCTCTACACCAACAAATTAAACGAAATTTTCTAGAAATGTAAGATATGTTGGAAATATATTGGTAAGAATCATTTTTTAGTCTTCTTTTAATATTAAATGTTTTAACGATTAGTAGAAAAAACGGAATTATATTATATTATTATAATAGCAGCATTCTTATAAATTTTTTTAAATTTTTGTATAGTGTTATTTTAATTATTCATAATATTGCTTTTTTTAATAAATGCTGATTCTAATGTCAATATTTTTGTTTTTGATCAAATTTCTGATCATAACATTATAAATGTTTATGGGCCGTCATCTCTGAAAGCCAAGCAATAATTAGAACTTAATATTCCGAGTTTAATAAATTAAATTAACCTAATATTGTCAAAATTATTTTCTACAGTTTCATTTGTTCTTGACCTTTCTAAGAAACAATCATTATAGATAATATATTTATGTTTTTGTTCAAAGTTTTGACTTAAATATTTCTATTCGTATTAATGATTAATTAGCGCACTTCTGTTATTTTAAACATGCAATCCTTTTTCACGTAACCATTTTATACACATTTATTTTTGATAACTAATTCTTTAAATCAAGGTGCGCAAAATATCTTCTTTTACGACGCCCTATTTTGTGAAAAATTTTGTCGCGATCCCTAGATAAACAATAGAATTTTTTTAAATCATCAACGAAGTTACAATTAAATGCCTTTTGGGATTTGTTCTTACAGGTTTTTTTTAAAAATATCGTGACGTCATTCATTGAAATAATGCCTTTTTAAAATAATGCACCAAACTAAAAAACTATCGTAAAAATTTTATAAAAATTGTAACATCGTAAAATTTAGTTTATAATCAATACAATTTTTTTGAAACAATGTTTTATTTATGTATATGAGCATGAGTTATGCATTATGCATCTGAATTATTTATGCCTAATGGGAATTTGAAGCTCCCTGATAGTGATGTCAAATATCAGGTTCTTAAAATAATAATTTTTAGTTTCTTCGCTAGTATTATTTCAGTTCTTTGAAATGAATAACTGTAGATTTTCCGTAAATTTGAATTTCTTTGAATTTAATGACACCTGGTTTGCGCACCACTTCTTTAAATCATTATTTCACATAATCATTAATAATTGTAAAGTATTTCTAATTTTCCGACTGATATCATATGCATTAATATTAAATCTGTCAGTTATTTTTGAAATATTTTTTTTATATTTCATTATTAGAACTACAATTTTTTTTTAAATTGCTCAGCTTCCAAAAAATGACTAATTTATGACTGGCAAACAATTTTTTTTCGGTACTGGAATTCAGATCAATGCTGTAACTTTTTCTCGGAAACAGTATCCGTCTGACCTGTTACTATTCCGACGTGTTTATTATTTATTCCGAGCCACTATTCCGAGTAAACGTGCATTTTTGTCTGGAATCAATGCACAAAATTTAGATTTTAGAGCATATTTTGAAATGGATTCAGGCTATATTTTGTCAGCTGATTCTATTGAGTTGCAAATTATTCCACATAATATACTATTTATGTTTCGCTGAATCAAGGATAATAAAATCTTTTTGCAGTTTTATTTCTCAATTTCTCAAATTAATACCTTTACGAGTTAAGAGGTCGAGAATAATAAAATGATATTATTGTGATTCGCTGATCATAATTTTTTTTTATTCTTGAAAATTTGCGTGCACGTCCTTTTTAAGTCAGGAATTCCTTGGAAGATAAATAAATCATATTTACCTTATTGTTGCTATTCTTTATTCATTTATTCATAATTATATTTCGTTTATTTCATTTTCATTGATTCGTAAGTGGAATTCATCCACTTAATAACATCGAATAGTTTCTGTTTAAAAAGTGTTCTTTTAAATATCTACTCATTGCAGCTTTTGTAAATATGAATCATGAGATTTGTTATCATTTTATTAACATTGAAAATATCTGGAGCATTATCATTTCTATTGTATTCTTTATTTTTTTAAAAAAACAAATAACTAAATTTATAGTGAATTTGAAGTACTGAAACAAATACCAACATTTGATTTTAAAAAAAAGAGTTGGAAAACACATTTATTTTTTTTTTCAAATCAACTTTCCGTTTATTTTTCTTTTATTACTACTCAAAATTTTTTTTATGTACTTTTAAACTTTATCCAAATGACTTTATCGGTGAGAGAACTCATGCTAGAAAAATTGTTCTTACGAGTCATTACATATCTTGGTTACTTCAGAATCTTTTAGAAATGGAATTCTGAAGAAAAAGTTTTTCAAATATTTTTAACAGATTGAAGCAAGAATTTATTTTTTAAACTGATTTGAAACTGGTTTTATGTTTGACTAGCCATCTTGGTCAACTACAAAGTTAGTTCTCTGTGATTAATACTGGCTAAAAATTTCAGTTCAGCATTTTATGTAACTCTTAATAGCTCTTTAGCAAAATATTTTAAAGTTCTATATTTGGATAGTTAAATACCTCGCGCTATTATAGAAGTCTTATGCAGTATTATTCATTGTACTATGTGTCTCTCTTTGTCATTCCTTTTTGTTTGCACATTTATATAATAAGTAAAGGAAAATATTATATTATTTGCTACTTATTGTAAAGCAGAATGCAAAAATCCATCATTGTAATTTAATTTTGATATTTAATCTACATTTTACATTAAATTAAATTAATTAATTGAAATCATAACACAATTATTTGTATAAGGTTTTTAAAGAATAATTTTTACCTTGCTGGTTAATTTCCATGAAGATGTGAAATAGGCAAAAGGAGGAGGATTAGAATAATTCTATTTATAACTCATGTAATGCTTGATCATTACTGTGGTAATCATCTTTAACTCAGAAGCCATAGGTATCTTCTTCTTAATGTACACTAATGTTGATCAGTTTCTTTGAAAAGTTCTCATTAAAACCACTTGTCGTGGGTACCACTTGATGTTAATTCATTTATTTAGATATTTATTCATTAATTAAATTTCAATTCATTTTTAATTCTTTAAATAAAGTTATAACAATTTAGAATGAATATTGATATCAACAGTCGCTCAATGTGTAAAATTCAAGGATTTCAGTATTTTTCAAGTGAAGGTGAAGAACTCGATTTCAATTCCTTCAAAAAATCAATTTTTTTATATTTAATAATTTTTTAATAATTATGTAATAAAAAGTAATTAAATTAAATATGTCCCTTGTTGGCTTAAATAGGAATGAAATATATATATATATATATATATAGCATGTTTTTTAAACAAATTGTGATTTAAAGAAACGCGAAACGCTCCTAAAAAAGTGTTTATATTTAGTTTACTTTTATTAAATAATTTTATTAAAATAATTCGTTATTCTGTGAAGATTTATATAAATAAGATCATTCTTATCTTATTATCTCTCTTTCTTTATGCAACTTCCGTTTCGGTGACACAGTGCCAGTGAAACTGGCACAGCATTAAAGGAAACGAAATAACATTAATGAATAGTTTGTTTTCTGTTACGTTACACCGCTGATAATGGTCTTGTGAAAGAACTACTTTACTCAGAAAACCCGTATTTTCACGCCCCTATCATTCATCAGGCAAATAATGGATAAAGAAACACTGCAAATGTTATGAGTGTCTTCTCTTTTAATGCATGCGCAGGTGTTTGCGAAATGGCTCATGCTTACACCTCTACCTGTTTATGTAAATGGCCGCCCTGCGTTGTCGTTTTAATGGCGGTAAAGTAGCATTCGCTAAGCTGAATAAACTGCACGTTAAAATCTGCAGGTAAAGTTATTTAATTTTCGTTAAAAAAGGGTCCTCCTAATAGGATCTTTAAAAGCCAACGACATGCCTCCTTCGGAGGGAGAGAGTTACTTCCTTCTACTGTAAAAGTGTGGAAATTGCTTATTTACATGCATGGACTTGTCTCACAGTCTTCGATTTAATGAGGGGAAATATTTTTATTATCATCATTTTTATCGGAGGGTATATCTTTATTAAATCTTCTTGAGTTTGTTTCCCTCGCAGAATTTCTTAAAAGATGTTTTCAGATACGCTTTTCGTTTAGATTGAACTCTAGGAAGTTTAATGTTTTAGGGGGGAAGGTGGGTGATATGCTTCAGAAAATTTGATTGTTGATAAATTTAAGCAAAAAGAGTAAAGCTCAAGTTCACTTCTCACTTTATTATCACTCTAAATATTGAATACCGATTTTTTTTCTATCTCTTTGATAGCGATGCTTTTTTGCTGTCACAGACCAATGTTTAATTCGCCAGTGATTTAATAATGAAAAAAAAATATCATTGGTTTTATTTAGTTACATTAACCTTTCGTGTTGGGAGCCGCGGTAGCCTGGTTGGTAAAGCTTCAGTCTTGTAACCGAAAGGTCGCGGGCTCTGTCCTCGTCTTGACCAAAGACCACCGTGTTGGCTAATGGCAGTTGGGGCACGTTAAATATGTGGAGACTGCAAAGTCCTCCAAGTTCCCATAACAAAATGATACCTCTGGGGATATTGAATCAGGGACGAGTCGGTCTCTGATTTGGATCTAAATTCTGGCTTGCTGATGGATGAATGAGTGTATGAATGAATTTGACCACCCCCTAAAAAGGGTTGTGTCGCGTGTGTGAGCTAGAAGTCGGACTTCTGCCTTCTGGGTGCTCGGGGGTCTTTACCCTCAGAAGCTACTGCACCCCCTTTCCGTGAAAAACATGGACACGACAACAACAACAACCTTTCGTGTTAAAACAGCACCAAGGATAATTTAAGACATAAATTATAATTATGAGCTTCAATTCGGTTATATTAACAGTACCTCATTAAATAAATAATCTTACTTACGAAATATTAAAATCAAATAATAATTTGACTTTTAGGACTTTTCAGAATTAATATTTTTTATTTAAAGACTTGTGGAATTATAATTAATTGATAAAAGTTGCGAATTCTCAAAATGTTTCAGTTAGCTAGGAAATTCCGATTCCACTGGGAGTCTATTTATTTGCTAACGTCTTGCCTTAGTTGAGTTACATTTTCAGAGAGATTTTAACTTTTAAAAGAATTATAAGAAGCACTCAAGTTTTTTGTATACCCTGATATGACTTCATTTGATTAACTGAACTTGTCCCAATGCGATTGATTGGAAATTGAAGCATTTGAAATGCAACTAATTGATTTCCAGTTTAGTTCAGCATGGATTCAAACATTTTTTGAAACAAGGAAAAATTTGGAATTGATTGAAACAGAAAGATTAACGAGCAGTGTAAGTAAAAATGCCAGTAATGAAATTTTTGAAACAGAATTCGATTTAAGACACATTTAACTGTTTAGAGAAGCTGATCGTGCCATTTTAACTATATTTCATCTCATTCCTTTGAGTTATTATTTTCAGAGATGAATAGCATTAAAGACTCGCTTATAAATCGTTTGGCAAATGGCTCCAATTCAGTGTGCATTCTGCTAAAGGTAACGTCTTGCAACTCTAATATAAGTTATTTGTCACGTAATTTGCAACAATGGAAGTCACACTAATGAATTTGAATTACAAGTATAACTAAAACCTTTACTATTATATAGAGCAAAATGTATATTTTCGTAGTAAATAAAGACTTTTGGGTTTTTAGTATTTAGTTTTGTTATTTTCCCAATAATCACTAGTCAAAATTGTTTGACGACTCGTCTATACCTTATTAAACATTTTTTAAAGAAAAAATGTCACGTCGATCCATATAGGTTGTCAACACCTGAACTAAAATATCTATAAAGTATAAATGAAATAATCTAACTAGAATACCTCTAAAATATAAAAGATCTTATTTAACTAGAATATCTAAAAATTATAAATGGTCTTATGTAACTGGAATACCTATAAACTACAAATGGTCTTATCTAACTAGAATATCTACATATATCTATAAACTATAAATGGTCTTATCTAATGAGAATATGTATAAATTGTAAATGACCTTATTTAACTAAAATACCAATACACTTTTTTTTAACTAAGTAAAAAGAAATTTTCTTAATATCAATTTACCAATAAAAAAATCGATTCATAGCTCTCTCCAATTTTGAAAAGGATATCTACTGAAAGGACGAACGTTTTCCTTTAATTACCGATAAGCAACGGCGAATCTTCAACAGAGAGCAATAAAAACGAATTTCTTTCAGAAAGAAATCCCATCCTAATAGAATTCTGAGCATTTTTATGGTGCTCTTTTCTCCTTGCTTTTTTTTACTTACCAATACGAAGAATTTATCCTGCAAATTTCCTTTCAAATATAAAGAGAGATGAAGTCAAAGTTTCTTTCTCTAAACGTCAACAGACCAATAAAAACAATCTAGAAAGGATCATTTTCCTGAAAAGACATCAGGCATCTGCAGTCACTTTCTCCCCTTTTTCTTTCTTTCAAATGAAAAAACAAAACAACGCCACCACTGTTGAAAGCAGGAAAACAATACCACTCAATAAGCTGGAACTATGGAGAAAGGAACAATTGTTTTACTCTCTTTTCTGAACTGTCTAAGACATTTCTTTGGGAAGTACGTATAACTTTCAATCTATTTTCGATATTGCCAAAAAAGCACGCGTATCCAGATATGAAAAAGAGAAACAACTCTCATAAAACCTTCTGGAAAATAGACTCTAAACGTGCGGGCATTGAGAAACACGATTTTCGAAGATTTTCAAATCGCGGAAACAGAAATATGTAGTAGCATGGTCAAGAGAAGGAAAAAGAAAAAAGAAAAATCTGTTTTTCTTTCTTTCTGCAAAGCAAATGCACTCATGTTTTCTTTTCCAATGCAATGTTATATCCATAAAAGCTGTTTTCCGAAGTACTTCTTAGTATTAGTCTTTACGTTTGCAATATTTGTAAAATGTCTTCTTTTTTTCCTTTTTCTTTTCTACCTCCTATCGTCTCTTATAAAATGTTTGTAGGTTTTTCTGAAGGATGAGGAGTATTTGTATTATTTCGTTTCAGGTTTTGAAACATTTATCAGAATGTGCATTCTATATAACAAGAGTAAAAAGGATTATTATAAATATCTTTTGGAGAAAAGAAAGGGGGCGTACCCTGATTTCGTATTTGCATACACGTACAGAGTATAATACTACTGTGTTGCATAACTGTTTTAAAATCTTATAATAAGAATTTTAGATTAAAGATTTACTTATTCTTATTGTATACAGTATGACCTATGTATTTGTTGTCGTTACTTATCCCTCTTTGGATTGAACTCCAATTCAATCCAAGTCCAAGAGACTGGAATAGGAATGAAATAAGCTCTGAGCACCCGAAGATAGATGTCTGATTTTAATTATTATAAAGATGACAACTTTTATACACAACCGCTGGAGTGCAGCTTTTTCACAAACCTCACGGGTAAGAACACAGGAAAAAACCATTGCTGAACCCGGACTCGATCTCGGGATGACCATATCAGGTCAGGATGCCAGCATAATCTATATATTTCAAATCAATATGGGCTGAAAGAAATGAATAAGTTAAAATTTATTCAGAAAATACATAGTTTGCTGTGCTTTGTTTCAAAATGGGCAAGAGACCAAAGCAGCACTTTAGCTTTATATATTTTTCTTAAGAATGTGTAAAGAGGGATGTAGTAATATTTAGCATTGGTTAGATAACGAGGGCAACGCCAGAACCACCAATCTTTCATTACCCTGAGGATATTTTGGCTCGAAGAATTTATTATGTACCAGACACCTATTCACCGGTTGATTCTTCGCCCGAAGTAGGCTACGAACTAAGAATCAAGGCACGAGTCAAGACTTTATCACCTGGTATCTCCTGGAATAAATAAGGGATATAATAAGGGACCGCGGGGAGGGGCTTGTTTGTAAGGTTTCGGCTTCGGAGCCGGAGCCGGAGAGTTTCAGGTTCGAGGCCCGATACATTCTCCGGCTGGTGTGGTGTTTAGAGAAGCGTACCAGCTCAAGTGTAGTCTTTGTCATCTGACCGCGATTCAAAATTGCGAGGTCCGTCCGAAAGTAGCTTTAGCGTTGCTTTAAAACGGGACGTTAATCTAATTAAATTGAACTAATGCAAGTTAAAATAGAATATAGTATGAAATAAAATTTAACTCGGAATCAAATTTGAAAGAATTAAAGGAGAATGTATTATTTATAGCTAAACTCTTAAAATACCAAAAAAAAAAATCCCTCAGTAGCTTTCAGTTTTGCATTGAATATTCGTCCCACATAATCATTATCATTTGTTTCCTCATCGCTTCATCCGTCATCATTTTCTTCATTTATCAATACGATAATTTTCTCGTCTGCTAGCAGACGATAAATTTGTTTTACTTTACCCAATGATCAGCATCATCGCTAGAAAGAATGACCAAATCTCTCAGATATACCCTGATTTTTTTACTATTTTCTTAAGTTTTGGAAAGATAGACTGAATTCGTGTCGCTTTTTATTTCAAATTTATTTGTAACAAAAATTTATAAAAATTTTGCCATTAATTTTTGTTTCTAATATTCCAATTTATGTATCTAAGAGAATATTTATTAATATCAAATTCATTATATGTATATTTTTCTAATGACTGATGTTACTAAAGAATCGTATTGCTATTTGTTACTGATTTATATTTTTCTTAGAGCAAATTCAAAAATTTTATTATTTACTTAAAAAAACAGCCTTCTAGAAATGTTCTTTATTAGATCAATTAAATTATGTTTATTATTTGGATATTCTTATTTTTTTCCCCTTCAACATTCAAACGTTATTCTCAAATGATATTCAAATGTATTCTTTCTCCTATTTTTTCGAATGACTAAATATTCTGAATATCATGCAATTAAATATTACACTATTGCCAAAAAATATTTTTAATTCAACAGAATTTCAGCACAGATGAATTTTGCTAACTCAATATTACTTAATGGTCAACATATAAATCAATGGACACTTAAACTTTTTTTAACGTCTAAACACTTTATTATAGGAAATAAATTTTTGTGATAGATCATATAAAGACAAATACTGAAAAGTATTTTATTTTTATTTTTTAGAATTCTGTTATTTTTAAATGCATCCGAAAGGACATAAAGCTTTATTAATGAATAAAATGATAGTCTACTATGCATTTAAGAGCTCTTATTATTCTTTTTTGAAAATGATTTAAAACTTTTTACTGTATTTAATGTAGAGTTTTTAAACATTACCTTTTTGTATTTTAAGACTGATAAATTCTTTTTCTCATATGAATTAAAATGAAACCCATTAAAGAAATTAATGAAGGTTTTTTTTTTCCTTACAGATTCTTAAAAACTTCAAAGAAATCCAAAATATCTGTAAAAATATATAATTACATTCCTTTCATTTATGATATACGGCATTTTTTCCTTAAAGCATTCAAATTATTTATGATAATATGTAATATTAGACCTTCAAATAAAACAATTTGAAAAAAATCTATTAATTCTTTTAGACTGGAAAAGATTGATGAAAATATTTCATTTTATTATTTTTATTCTTTAAATCTCCGAGAACAAGTTAATTGGAATATTTTTATCTATCATTATTTTAATAAATGAATAATTGAAAACTCTGAAAATATTAAAATATTTTTTAAGAATATTTTTTTCTTAAAAGCCTTTTAACTTATTGTATAATATCGATAAAAAATTCACAATTATTTTTATAACATTTTTTATTTTGATAAAATTTAAATATACCAATTATTTTTTTTTCGATTTAAACAAAAATAAGTGAATATAATAATCTGTGAGATAGTCACTGCGTTTTTTCTTACAATTAAGTTTAATTGTCATTATTAATAAAAAAAATCAAGATGAACGTCATACGTAAATGGCAATAAAAATGAATATAATTTTTAAAAAATTTAAGCTTCAAGGAAATACATTTCTTTTTAATAATTTTCATTTCTATTCATCTGATTTTAATTAATTCTATTTATCTAATATCTAATTTACTTTAAATGAAAATTTGGTATGTTATTCTTTTATTATGCTTACTATATAAAATATGAAATTAATTTATTTGTATTATTGTTTGTTTTAATAGGTTGTGCTTATAATTACTGTAAAAGTGCTTTCTAACAATTCATATTATAATGTAATAGATAAAATTTGACATATTTTTCTTTCATTGATCTTTAAACGCTATTAAAAATAATGATTAAATCTATGAAATTAGTAACATTTAATTTATTTGTATTATTATTTGTTTTTATAGTTTGTACTTCAAAATTACAGTAAAATGTTTATTACCAATTCATATTATGACGTAATAGATAATAGTTAGAAGACACATAGTTTAAATAATAATTTATCAAAATTTATAGGCTAATATGAATTACAGGAAATTTTTATTGCAGATATTTTGTCATTTGGTAATTATGGATTGTAAATTCATCAATTGTAATTTTTTTAATTGCCAGATAGCTCATCTTCTCCGAGATCTGAGATTCACGGGTTTGAGTTCCAGTTCGGGCAGATCTGTTCTTCTGTATTCTATCTATGAGGTGTGTGAATGTATCCCCCTATAAAAAAGGACTATAAAAGCGAATGTGACGCATGGCATAGCTAAATTATACTCTTGACAGTAGTTGAAGCTAATGAAAAAACAAGACAGTCGGCTTAAATATCCAACAGTCGACGGGCTTATAAAATGCCATTAGTAATAACACAACATTTTTTTCAATTAAATTTTTTAAATTCATTATCTATGCACGAATGTACAATGAGAACTACAATCCATCTTTCGTGTTTTCCATATGTCTGTTTGAAGGATATTTCCCCCTTTGTATTTTTTTAAACTTTTTATTATATGTCTCAAAAAATTCGTGAATATAAACTATGACCTGCACGCTATTTTCTATGCACTTTTATGATATTCCTATTCCTAAAGCCTTTCCGACTTCTTTACAATGCACACACTTTAAGAACGTACTTACGTATGAATTTTATATAGAAAGCGAGCAACTGCTTGGAATAAAGTCAACGATCACTACCTTCTTCTATACCCCCACCCACCCTCACTTTTCTTTCACGAAAGAACAGTACACAATCACAAAATTTGAAGAGCAACTTTAGGTAGGGGAGGGAGAAAAAAAAATCCTGGATCTGCTACGTCCAATCATTTTTATAGAGAATCTAGACGAAGGAAGCGAAAGGAAGAGGGGGGGGGGGAGAAAAAAGAGAAGTTTTTCGGTGAAAAATGATGGTTTGAATCCATAAAAAATATTTCAACTTTCTATTTCTCATCTATATATTTTCTTTTGAAGTGAAGTGCCTCTTATTTGGCGAAAAAAAGAGTACTTTTGGAATCGCCAAGTCACGAGAGTAAATAGATGGCAGTATAGTATATTGGCGCGATACGCGCGACACGCACTTGTGTTATATAGAGAGTGGCATAGAGAATGGAATTTCCCCCCTTTTTTCTTTTATGTTCGTATACCATAGTTTTTAGATCCGAAACTTGATTGAAAACTTAGGAAGTTTACGATTGTTTGTTGGCAAGTTGTAAGTTTGTCACGTTAGAGTTGATTTGATGGTTGTTACTACTTGTTCTTTTGTGTTAGAAGTGCTACTTGTTTCGCGTGTTTGTTTTCCAGTTATAGAGTGGAAAAAAAAGAGAAGAAATAGATTTACGGTTATGAGCATTGGGTAAGAAATGATTCTCATAGATTTCTTTTTTTCGTTTGAATTGCTTTTTATTAAAAACAAAAGGCATATAGTTTTACGATATTATTTAAGATTAGGCAATGTAGAATTATTTTCAAATTAAATACACACATGAGTGTAAAGTAATCAAAGTATTATTTAATTGATATTTTAAAAATAATTTGGAATTGTAAAATGTTTAGATGTTATAGATCATTATTTACATAAATCTTTAATTTTTCGTGTACTCTTATAAATGATCATTTCATATTAAGAAGTATAGCTTAAGAATTTATTTGATTGTATCTCGGTTTATACAAATTGCCAGAAAATATATTAACGTGTCATTGTTTATAGCAACAGTTATTAAAGTAACATTGTTATTAACAACAGTTATTAAAGTAACATTG
>JAPMOQ010048382.1:754951-770649 GCA_026543055.1 Argiope trifasciata
TTATTAAAGTAACATTGTTATTAACAACAGTTATTAAAGTAACATTGATAACAATACTTTTCTTCTAATTAATTGCCAAACTGGTATCAATGTTAAAAATATTCTTTTATTGTATTTTGCTTTTCATATCATAACAACTGTCTTTTAATGTATTTATTTCTACTTCTTTCTTATACATATATTTATCAAAATTATTCATGATTTAAAAACAGTCACATAAAGATTAAAACTATATATGGGCCCAAGACATGCTCAGAATATTGAATCATAATTTGAAAAGTATTTATTTTAAATGAGAGAAAAAAATAATAAAATATTTTAATAAAATTTAACAATCTGTTGTTAATTAAATCTTTTACCTATATTTCTTAAAAATCACTTTTAAAAAATAGGATTTACTCTATCTTAACGTCTATTTAAATATTTTCATTAATACAAGCATTCGTTTAATTTGCATAACAATTATTCACAAATGATTTGTTAAACATATATTAAACATTGTAGATTAACATTTCTTATTTAAAACACACGACAAAATTTATCATAACTGGTCCCTAATAACCAAACGGTTAAGATACATCCCATTTTTTTTAATTCTAACACAAACACCCTAAATACATATTTACTTTACACAAGAATAATTACTACGAACTCTGATATTTGTTTTCACACAATCTCAGCGATATTCAAATCCTATGCTTTAAAGTTAAAAAATAATCATTTGCAAAAGCAAAGCATTGTTTACTCATATTGCAATTTTCTGTTTTCCTTCTTTTAATTCGTAATTAAGTATTGTTTATTTAATATTTGCATTATTATATGTTCCTACCTGTCGGGAGATGTTTATTCATAATAAATATTAAAGGGATTCGATAGGAAGTTTAAAATTTGTTCTGCGAAAACATATTTTTCGGAATGATTCTAGAAAATTATTTTAAAAAATCATGCTAATCCTGTATTAAATACTCTTTGTTGTAACTAGTGAATATATCTTTTTTTTTCATTCAAAAAATAAATATATGCAAAAGTTTAATTGCTGAAAACATGTTTTTACCAATCCTATTGTATTTAATAATTATTACGATTTCTCCGAAAAATTCTGAATGCTTGATTTAATCTAATCTTCAGTTTTAAACGCTTCGATAAAAATAGCGTTCACAGAAAACTAATTAATTTCTCTTAACTGAAAAATTAGAATTTACTTTAAGTATTTATTGAAAATCAAAGTGCAAGACGAATCCTCCTAGATGAAACAAACAAACAAATACTCGGAATGAAATGTTTGCGGTGCAAAGGATTCCATCAGACGTTAATTCAGTGATTTCATTTCGTTTTATAAAACAGCACTCGCTTCGAGAAACAAAGTAATTGTTAAGCCTAAAATTGCATTTAAAAGTCCCCCATTCAAGCAGTCGCCAACATGCTCGTTAATGCTTCGGTAATTCAGCGCTGCAATCATGAAGTAACATTCCAGTGCACTTTGTTCGCATTCTTAGCGGTCGGCAGCACAATAAAGTATTGTTAATTATGAATTCCCCTTCTGAAAGAGTACCATCAATGTTTCGCCCTTGGCTGCACACTTTTGATTGTTATGGCTACACGAAAAGCGATCCGAGTAATGAATCAGCATAAATTGCTTTCTGTTCCATGAGAATGGCTGAAATCCACCGTGGAATTATTATTATTGTCGAGGCAGCTGCGAATGACTTGCGATGGCTGTTTTACAAACACGATTTCGAGGAATTTGGGCCTTTTTAAAATGTGGTCTTGATGCGTGAATACGCATTAGGGAACTCAACAATAACAAGCAGAATCGGTTCTTAAAAGAGAGGATCAGTTGAGAACTATTTTACTTTTGAAATGGTGATAATTCATTCAAATCTCGTTAACTGGAGTTTGAAAATATTGGAAAAAATATTGAGCAAAATTTAAATCCAGATTAAGTAAGATGAATAGAATTCCAACTTAATTTTAATAGTTTTTTGTCCTGTCTGATATGGCTTAAAAGGCAGTGTCCGTTTGAGAAATTAAATGACGAAATAGCGTTTATATATTTAAAATGTTTCATAGCACGACACAAAACAGCACAAGCCAGCCTCTGGTCCAAGGGATAGCGCGTCTGCCATGTGATTTAGGACTCTCGGGTTCGTGTCCTGGCGCTGTTGTGATTGTTCTTTACCCTATGCTACATCTGCGGGGTGCTTGAAAAAGCTTGCCTGTAAAAGGAGACTGTGAAAGAGAACGTGTGATTGTCATCTTCTGTCACGTGTGAAGTCAGACTTCTGCCCTCCGGAACTCAGGGATCCTTATCCTTTACAGCTACTACACCTCTGTTTCCGCAGTATCATAGTCAAGACGTCACTATGAAGACAACAAGAAACTTTAATCGATATGAAAGTTAGTTACTGTGGGTTTCGAATTAGATATTAGAATGTAAATACCCACGCCAGTAGTTGCTGAAATCCTCTCAGTTTTCATCGAGCTATATATTTTTTTAAACATTCGTGATCACATGATCGATTGGGAACGTGCATGCGAATCTTTGTGATTATTATTAGAGCTATATTGGGTTGAATTTATAAAATTTCCCTGATTTCTATCTTTAAAAAAAGATAATAATAAAAAACTGAAATTATAAAAATGTAATTTTTAAATATAAGCATCTTATGAATTGATTTTTCCAGCGTTTTCTACAGTTGGAAATTGCATTTAATGTGCGCGAATAATAACAGTTTAGTACACCTGTGATTATTATTAATATTTGTTCGTGTTAAATCATGGCAACATTAGTGCCAAAAGCCGATTTGCCAAATACTCATCTTTGCTTTAGCTTGACAGTAAAATCAAAGTTTAGATCCTCTCAGATTAAGGTTCAAAAATTGATTCATCTTAGATTAACTATATTTCCATATCAATATATCAAGAAATAGATAGAAATGTAAAAGTTTTGTGTTTTTAAAATTTACTATTGCATCCTTTTAGTTACTCTAATTTTCTTTAGAAATGTCTCATATGTATGCTATTTATTTATTTATTTGCGGATTATTATGTATTAGGTAAAACTGACAAAGTAACGTTTTCTTTTTATTTTCTTTCATTCTTTCCTTTTTTAAAAAATATGAACTCTTTGCAATATTTAGGGTATGTTTTTTACCCGTATAAAACAATCAACTTTTTAGTTATTTCTTTCCAATTCTTTTTATATTTTTTAAATTTTTAAATTAATAAATGTGGTGCACTAAATTTTTACGCCAAAAAAACACGAACAAACTTAAAGTCAAATTCTTCATACAGGATGCAATACTTTATTCAATCGATTCATTAATATTAGTTATAAAAAAAGGTATTTTTTATAATAAGTAATAGATTGCATTTATTTTTTTACTATAAAATAACTTGTAAACCACAAAAAAAAAACAGGCATATTTATTTTAACAAATATATCGAAAAAATCCCATGTTTTATATTTAATTTTATAAATCACATCTTATTTCTGTAAATCCCAATTTCCTGCTCGTCTTGTGAGAACAGATTTTTCAGAAAAAACAATTGGAAGTTCTTTGATCTTAACGAGATAGACGCCACGCCACGTCTGCTCTTAAAGGAACACAAATCCTTATCTTATTATTGTCCATTGAAAGAGAGCACATTAACGAAATTCTTTCATTCAATTTACCCCCTTGTTACAGGCTGGAACGGAGGATATGTGACTAAAAATGACGGGTGCTAGGGTTGCAATATTTAAGTGGTGTACTTATCGCCAAAGAGAGACTGGGCGTTTACCTAAAAAAGACCATCTGTTTTATACTTGCCTCGTGGTATTTTCTGGTAGATATTGGTTGATCTATATATAGAATTAGGAAAGCGGTTTTTAGCCACTTAAAATTTTCTAAATGCATAAAGATGTGTATTTTTGGATTCATAAATTTTAGAAGAGGGTTTTCCAAATTGGATTGAAAATTTCACTTATTTGGAGTTGATAATTTGTTATGATTTTTTTCTTTTTGATGGAAAAATTCAAATGATTTTTTTACTTCGTTTTTCTATTCATAAAACTGTAGTGCACAATTTATGCATTTTATGAGTAGCAATACCAATTAGTATTACTAATATGGTAAATAGAATCTTTTGATGAAACTATTTTAGGTTTTTTTTATTTTAGAATTTAATTTAATTATTTCTCATTTTTAATTTCACGCCATTTTTCAGGTTTAAAAGTATTAATTAAGAAGAAATATCTTTATTTAGAACCGCGATAGATGACTAGAGCGACACCTGATGAGGCAAAACTAACTATCTATGCTGCTTTATTTTGATGGATTTTTTATAAACTCGCCTTAGTCTCACATATTAGAGAATTTGATGGAATTAAGCTTCAGACAGGAAATATTTAACTTGAAATGTTTAGGGAGAAACTTTTTCCGCACTTTGAGGTTCAGGATCTGAAACGAAAAGAAGGGACTTCCATTTTATTATTGACATTCAAGTAATGCTGGCATTTGTTTTTAAAGTTTAGAATGAAATGATTAAGTATTCCATGCTTATAGTTTATCTGCTTGACAGAAATATAATTTAGATATGTATATTTTTAAATTCCAGAAGTTAGCTTTCTACTTTTAATTTATGGATTATTCATCAATATCATAGAAAATACGAATATTATATATCTTTCTTTAATCTCATACCCCATTTTCGCAATTACTTTCTGCATACCTAGAATATGGTTAGTTTCAAAATTGGACTGTGAAAATGTACCTATTATACCCTACCGAGCTAAATGAAAGTAGCTTTAAAATTCCCAAAATATTTTGTAATCACTGTTTTTAAAGTTAGATGTTTATATCAAAAATCCTTTTTTCTGAGTATTTCGTTGACATCTGATTCCAATTTTCTTCCTCCGCCTTTGTTTTAAATGCAGTTAGAATAATGCGAGCATGAAATCTTGCTCTGTCCGAATTAGAAACTTTTCCAGTTCATCCAATTCAGTTACACCTATCGAATAGTTCTGGTATGACTCGCAAAGAGTTGAATCATACAATTTAAAAATAATTTAATAACTAATTTTAAAACAAAGAATAATTCTTAACTATTTAAACAGTCAAATAATAAAAATGTAACTTTTTTTTATGTAATGCAATAAATAATATTATTTTATTTAAATAGGAAAGAAGGTCAAAATAAGTTTTTATTTTCAACACATACCAGAAGGCGAGAAACATCCGAAGGTTAAGTTCACATTGCATTTTGATTTATATTTAGTGCGATCACCAGCCAAAATGTTGCAACCCCGAAATATCCTGGAAGCAAGTGGATGGCGAAGAGCCGAAAGGATGCTTTTAGGCTGGCTGTATCCGCCGTCACTTGAGTAAATGTGTCCGAGGTTTTAGGCCTTGGAGTACCTCTTCCCTTCACGTAGATGGAAAGAAGCAGCAGAAAAGAAAAGAAAGTATATAAAAAAGGGCTTCTAAGATGGACGCTAGAAATCTTACGGGTTCTTCTGGTTTGGCTGTTGAAGTGTTTTTCAATGCCGAAAGTAGGATAATGTGTTTTCCTCACACTTGAAGTGACACTCCCTACGGCGCCTGAAAGGGTCCCCCCATTCTTGTTTTATTTTTTTCTTCCCTGTATTTTCTTTCTGGCGAATAGCATCTGGAGAAGATGCTGCAGGAGCAAAAAGTTCTTTAAAATTTTCTTACTCTGCAGACGGAGTGTTTCTTTAATACTTAAAGCTGTTACAAAGTTCCTGCTACCTTTTATATTAAATTATCGCGGCGGAGGCCAAAATGGAAGTCACTGTTAGTTCAGAGGAAGTATGGAGAACGTGAAAGTACTCAGTTGGCTTTTTTTCCCTTCTGCTTTGAATTTTTCTTTTGAGGGAACTATAAGTGTGGAATGATATCGATTGGATGAAGCTCTTAAAGGATTTTGTTTTGCATTGAGAAAAAAAAAATTCATCAGTGTTTCTCTCTGTAGATACTTACACACACTTATAAATATTAAAAAATCGTGCAGACGAAGGTATTTCTGTTTGGATTGTTTCACTACAAAATTATGATGAATCAGCCACTATTCCACTCAGATTTAATCTAGCTCGTATATAGTGCTGTTAAATCATCAAAAAGCTGATCATTTCCCAACAATAACGCAGGGTCTGAGAGGTATAGGAGCGTATAGGTGCTTTGTATAGATGCCTTACGCTTGACATGGCGATAATATATTAGTATATATCATGCCATTTTAAGCCAAATATAATGAAAAGACGAAAAATTAATATTATGCTTTACACCATTTATACATGCTGTACAATTAATGAAGATGTTGTCTGTTTTATGGTTCCAAAGTATTTGTTAAGCTTGTGGCAACACCACCTTTGTCTGTTATAAAAGTTCGTACCAACAATTTCAAGTCACTCTGCAGCGCCAGGTTCCTAGAGCATTCTTGATTTTTATAATGGTGAATTTTTTAATTAACGTCGTCTTTCAAACTTTTGACTTTTCCCTCAAATGAACACGTTGTAGCCACTTTGCTTTAACTTTCACACCGTGAAGGCAAAAGGAGAAAAATTCTTTTTATGCCCCCCAACACTACTTACTTTTGCTACACTTCTGCTTTGCATGTTGAATATGCTGAATTTCTTATCACATCAACTTCCAATCAAATTTGTGTATAAGTTTATTGCTAATGAGCAAAAACATTAATAGATGAAACCATGGGCAAACTGTAGGGATTGCAAATATCTTCTTCCAGAAACTTGAAATGGTGAAAAGCAATGTCCTGTTTTCCCATCTGATATTCTCGTTTTTAAGAAAAAACTTTGAATTTTATTTAGATATAATATGAAGGATTTGGGTTTGCTTTGGTTTAACAAATTGACAGCCGCGTTTAATTTCATACAATGTAATTTATATGTTACCCCACATGGTAGTCAAAGTGATAGTGATGCTAAAAGTAGGTTTGGGCCGGTTACTCATAAAATTAATATAAAATTTTTATTTTTAGATATAAAAAAAGGAGGATATTCCGTTTATAGGCCATATTGAATTGTGTCATTTGAATCTCTTTTCAGAATAGCGTCGTCAAAAGTCTAAAACTTTTGGTTTATATTTAGCGCTAACTGAAAGATAACTCAAGGCCAAAACTCGCATGTTGTGTGTGCTGCTCTGGTTTCATATTTTTAGTTAAATTGAAATACGAACTAAAAAATGTCTGGGGTACAAAGCAAGATCTTAATACTAGGTTTGTTGCATGTTCGATATTAGAAAAGAATTTTATGGGAAAAAAAACTGAAGATATGGTAAATTTCCGATGTATAATTTTTGGTTAATAAGTTAAAGAAAGATTGACTTAAAATACATAACATAGTTTCTATTATTTTGTCGCATTAATTTAAAATTTACTAATTTATGTTATTATTTCGTTAAAGTAAAAGATAAATAGGTACCATTTACTTTCCTACACATTTTATAACTATTTTCAAGACGAATGCAAAAAAATATAAACAAATGAAGGAATTGTAATAAGAATAAGCGAATTTCAAAACAAATAAATAAATAAAATAAAAGAATTTTTGCTTTTGTTTTCAATACAATAAATTGTTACCAAACACAAGAAGTTATAAAGTATTATTATGTTCTTTTTGTTTATCAGATCTATTAAGATTGTTTGAGAGAGTCTCTTTTACTGCCTATTATGATCAGAATTACAGCTTGAATACCATACCTCCCATCGAAAAAATACAAAAAGCGCATTGTCCACTCGGTAAATGAAATCGCATGAGTTATTCACCTGTGCACGTCATAAATTATATTATTGTGGACAAGTTCGTCTCCAACAAATTATCTTTTGTGATAGTTTCTCACAAGGAAAAGAAAATATAGAAAAAAATTATATACTGCCCACTTTCCACTCGAAACGATGTGACGCTGCTAGTTTGCCTTTCTATATTTATTTTTTCTCATATTTTTATCGTCTTTTGTTCCAAAGCAACCTTTATTTTTCAATGTCCCATCAGCAAGCAATGGACGCATCTAACTGCAACTGTGGCCGCGCAGACGAACAAAGTAAAAATGGAATTGGCGGGAAAAGATGACGTTCGAATCACTTGTGAGCCGTTCATGCTTCGCCGCTCGAACAGCAAAAACACACGCAGACATACAGCGGCGGCGCGCCCACGATGGACTAATAGAGGAATTAAATGGAGTTCTTTTTGTGTACCTGCCTCTCTTTCCCGCCTTTTTTCCTTCTTTGTGCAACCGACTCACGCATAGAAGAGAATTGTTCGCTATGGAACTCAATTTCAGATGCTTCGCTTTGCTCATACGCTGCTGCAATTCCATTTTTATACCATTTCCCTCGTATTTTTTTTTCTCTTTTTCTTTCTTTCTTTCTCGTTTTTGGTCATATTTAAGAGTTCTTATTTGAATTGACTAAATTGTTATAGCTTCACGGAACACGCTTGGAGAGGAAATTGAAATAATAAAAAAAGAAAAGAACGAACCCTCGAAAATAAAGGAAATATTCAATAGATTATGACTTTTTCATTCAGTCATTTATTTATTTCGAGCATTCAGAAAAGTAGCATTGACAATGCTAGGTTAGATAATTCTTTTTATTTCTACTTCTTTTCCATATTTTTCGAAGCCTTCTGAATAATGCAAAGAGAATAACTAGGGAATGGAATGCTTTATACTCTCATAAAAGGAATTCCTTTTTAGTTTTGAAACGTGTAATTCGAACAAGCAGATAGATGCTTATTTGCGTTTTTTCGAGCGAGTGTATGCACTAACATGCACGACTGTTTACCGACAGGAGACAAATGGAGTTACATTATTTTGTTTATTAATATTTCTAAGACGTTTCAGTGGTAAGCTTATTCTGGAATTGTTTGTTTATTTTTTCAAATAAGTGTACTTCGACTCAAATTCAATATTTAAAATAAAAATTCAAATAGAGACAGCACGAAATTTTGTCATCATAGTATTTTTGATTATTGTCGTTGAAAGACATTTTTGAAATTTGCTAACTATTTTGAATTAAAAGCACAGATTATTATTACAAAGAAATGTGTTCATTCCCAGCCATTTGTTTTTTGAGATAATAAATTCCTTTTATCAAGCAAATTATGATGCTTTTTTAGAAAATAACAGAATTATCAAAAAGTATACATTCTGATGTAAATTTGAGAAAATAAAAAAGATTTAAAGAGAAATTTCTACTTTTTATTTTTAATTATTATATTTTACTGTTGTTGTATGTTTATTATAAATTAAATAGCATTTTTACAAAATTCTTTAAAAAAATCATTTGTTGAATTATTTAATATTTTTAATATAAGGAATCTTTATCGTTGGTTTAAGATTTATATTATTTTTTTCTTGATATTTAATTGTTAAAGAATTTCTTCTGTTGCATTAAGCAGAAAACGGATTTCTGTATAATCCGCATTTTCTGGATTATTTCTTTTTAAGTAAAATTCTCTGATATTTCTCATTTTTTTTCTTTGTTTATTATTTCGATAAATTTAGATATTTTCTTTCTGTCATTTCAAGTTTAATGCCAACTCATTATTTAAAAAAAAGAATCTGAATATAAACCTGATTTACATTCCGAATGTAAATTAAACTAAAAAGTGGGAATTGGATCAAGAAATAAGACAATATTTTGAAATGTAATTAATATGGGCTAAATTTTGATGAAAATTAAGAATACATTCGGAATATATATATATATTACACAATAATTATTTAATACACAACATTTCAAACGTATGCACACTCACTGACATTGTGCCATTAAATATATTAAAATTATATTTAATCAAATATATAAAACCAGAATAATTTCATATATTTTGAGATCAATAAACTAAACAAATTTAATCGTAATCGATGTTTATTCAGCGCATCAGTGGAATGGATGGCACGCAAAACTCTAGTTATGGAAGACAAGATATCCGTTGAGTACAAGATATCCCTTTCTCTTTCTATTCAAGAGGAAACACTGCTTAACCTTTGTGTGTGTGTGTGTGTGTGTGTGTGTGTGTTTGTGTGTGTCTGATGATTTGAAGCAAAAAATTTCCGGCTGGCTGTGCGTAAACGAAAGGGTACAAATCCGTGTCGGCATTGGCAATTTTTTTCTTTCTTCCTTTTTGTTCTTTACTATTTACATTAGATAAATAAATCCATGAGTAACGCTTAATTATGTGGGGTTTGTTTTTTCATGCACTTGGCGCATCTGAATTGCAAATGAGAAGGTTTTCACTCCATTAATTTTTGCTGGTGATTACATCTTCTTTCCTTTGTAGAATGTTTTTTTTTTGTCGTCCAGTGGGTATTAATGTTAATTCTGATGCAGGAGGTGGTTGATCTTAATTACGTGTTTTTTTTTTTTTTGCTAATTGGTTTTTGCTTTAAATAAGAAATCAGATTCTCGGTTGCTTTGTGAATTTAAGACGGTTATCTTAGACCGAATCTGTTTTTCAGCTTTTAATGTAATGGGTTGAATAGAAAGGTATGTATTATTATTTATATTGGCTATTGCTGCAGTTTAAGGATTTTGAGAGTGTAGGTTTTTTTTTTAACCAAAAAAGCCGAAATGATACATATATATCCTAATTTTTAGATCAATTTAAATCCACATTAACTTTATTCTAAAATTCTCTTATTAACTGATAACATAATTCAAAAGAAGCTTTGTAAAATTGCTGAATCGGCTTAAGACCGACACTTTCACACGCTCCACGTTAAGGGATAGAAAAATGTCCAATAAGCACATTCTGTTTTAAAAGTTCTATGTGTTCTCCTTATCAGAATTGACACGAGTCAGAAATTTCTATCAGAATCTTAATCATGTTTTCTAAAACTATTGCATTAAAAGTAATTTATTGTACTGATTATTGAAAGGATTAAATTTTGTACTGTCTTAAGTGTCAAATATTTCTTAGACTTTTTTTTTCAATCATAAACTGGAATGTTCTTCGTGAAATAGTTCTTTATTTCACGTTAGTATCAATTAATTCAATATTATTTTGTATTAATAATTTTAATGTAACTTTTCCAATTAATATTAAATATTTAAAGTTAATACATAAGTTAGTATTTGTTAACCTTGACTCTGAATTCGACATGTACATTCTTTTGAACCCCGTGAAAAAAAAGTAAATATGCCTAAATAATTTATTTGAAAATTTTCTATAGCCGCAGGATTTATTATTTATGACAGTAGTAATTTTCTTATTTTATTTTTTAAAGAATTTTTTAATAAAATCCTTTTGATGACTTTTATAAGCAAAGACCCTTCAAGAAAATAAAAGTATTTAACAATATTCGCTTATTCAACACAATATTTAGAAAATTTTTAAATATAAATATGTTATTGGTAATATGTATCAGGATTACATCAAATGCCTCTTTTGATCAATAAATGTATAAAAAATTAAGACTGAACAATATTTATAAAATCTATTTATCAACTGATTTAATAGATTAACTATTCTTTATAAAGCAAGTTCTTTAAAATAAAATACCAAATAGAATTCAATTTAAATTATTGTCGTACAAAACTAATTACCAAGTCCTTCATGATTGAAACATGCATTTAATTGTTTTAAAAATTTGCATCATCATCTAAAGTAAAAATATCATTTTCATTATTTATAAATTAATCATATTTTTATAAAAGATTAACTAAAAAAAATAATAGACGCAGAGATGGATCCACATTTTGAATAAAACATTATTTTCGCAGCTGGCTTGTAACCTTTGCGTATCAAATGTAATACATAAATCCTTGCCTAAACGTCACACAGCAAATGATTCCAGCCTTACATCTTCCAACATCATTATTTATGATGGTATTGTATTTTCAGATGTGACTTATTGATTTGGTACTTACTTTCTTGTTTTTGATTCTTTTTTTTCGTGTACAAAAATGGATTAGTACCTTATGTGTTAGTATTAAAAAGAAAGACTGTCCCTTAATACATATTACTACAAAGATTTATTATTTGTGTTATGTTTATGGGGTTGTTTGTAATTTCACCTGAATTGTTTCTCAGATAATTTAACTGATTTATTTGAATTGCATTTTTATATATGATTAAAACGGCAAGACAAGCATAGATTTGGAATTTCATAGTTTTACAGAATTGTTAATAAATTTTGATTTAGTGGAAGAAAATAATTAATCTCAAATTATAAATATACTCATTTTCTAGGCAATGAAAATATATAAATTCTTCTAATACAAACTTTCACAATAAAGAAAAATCGTAAACTTTTAGAATTTAAGTTCAGGAGTTAGTTATATTAATAGAAGTTAGTTATATTTATTTTAATTATAATATTGAAGTTAATAATATAAAGGTTAAAACAAAAGAAATATTTCAGCAAGGAAGTATACAAAGTTATTGCTGTCTTATATTTTTTTTTATAAAATCACTATAAATCTTTATAAAATATTGTTTAAAAGATTGTGCAAATGCAAGATAAAAATATGATAAATAAATTGATTCCATTAACAAGGCATGCTTTTTAAACTTAAAATTATCTAAAAATTGGTTTTGAGCAAAGATATTTTTAGGAATTAACCTCAAAATCTCGCTTAAATTTGAATCTATTAAAATTCTAGAATAATTTTTTACAGGTCGCTGTACGATACACTTTCCAATCTTGGAAATTATATTTACAAATATAATATACAATATAATATATAATACAAATAAGTGTCAAATAGGCTATTCGAAGGTTGTCTTGAAAAAATGGGCTTTTGGTCTGTCCTGAAAAGCGTCAACACGGTCACGCATTCTCCGTTAGTATTAACAGAGATAGAGATGATTTCATTTTTTTTTTTGGATAAGCAATCGTTAAAAAAGCTTCATCTTACAAAAAGATCACTTAATTATTTTTCCCTAAAAAATTTCTCTGTGTGGGAGGGGGATTTTAAGAAACGGTGCTAAACTTCATTTTACTATGAATACTGATAATTATTTTGCCTCTTTCATACTACATCACGTCTACAAAATTATTTTTTTTATTACTCTAATTTGTTGAAATCATAAAGTTATACCGAAAAGTTTTTCCAATTCTGATACAATTTATCATAAAATTTGATTCAACTAAATCTTTGATAGCATGCTTTAACATTTATACTGGAGATATGTTTGCCAATTTCGGAACCAATATTCTATTAGTTTAATGTTTTTAAATATATATATATATTAGAACATTAGGCATGATTTCTCAGAGTAATGTTAAGAAATTGGAAATATTTTCAGATCCTTATTCTTTCTGAAAATTAATTTTTTAATTAAAATTTTTTTTATAAATGCATTTCATATTTGTTTCAATTTAAATTATCTTCTAACCCTGATGTTTCTTTTTTTCTTTTTCTTTCTTTCCCTTTTTTTGTATTATTAAATGTTGTGTTGAGGAATATGGTCCCATCCACTGAGAAGGATGATTCGAATTGATAAAATTTTAGAATGTCTCCTCTCAATTTTGATTCACTTTATTCATGTATTCTAAAAATTCCTATATTTATAATTTCGAGGAAGCATCTGTCACAGGAACTTGTTCTAAATCAAAACATCTTTTCCAAAACAGGCATCATTCACCCTCCCTTATCAATAAGTTCTAGTTTTTTTTGTGTTCAGGAATATAGACTCGTCTACTACAAAGAAGTTTTTCAATCCAATATGAAGTTTACAAATTTTTCTTTTAAATTTTGATTTGTTTTATTCACATTTTTAAGAAGATGCCATAACTTCAAAGAAAGATCTGTCACAGAAACTTGCTCTAAATCAAAGCACCTATTTCACCCCTCCCCCCCCCGCATCAGGAAGAGAAATCTCCATCAACCCTTTTCCCCAAGTTTGACACACACGAAAATGGTTCGTTAAGCTGGAACAGATCATCACAATAGCAGACATCTTATCGATTGCAACCTAATAATCGATGATTAGGGAACGGGAATCGGCTGATCGCTAATCACGCATCCTAGCAACGGAAGTGAAGGGGGAAATCATCAGGAAATAGCTGAGATCGTTCCAGGGGAACTGCTGTCGACTAGTTCCAGAATAACGCTCCTGATGAGACATCGACTGCGAATATCTCCGGCTACAATGAACCCCTAACTAGGAAAGCCAAGCTGTGTCCTGAGGCGATAGAAAAGAGGTGAATGCTAGTTGCCCTGCCAACTAGTATCCAATCAATGGAGGAATTTAGGGCCTTTGATTCCTAATCGAATCGAACGTAATTGGCAATAGAAGTCGAGCTGACGCGGCTGATTGGGGAAGGTTTCAATCCTTTCTTTTGGGGCCCGGAAAAATGGGCGGCAGCGTTAAATTGGATTGGGGATTTGATTGACAAACCTCGTTTTACGAATATCTGCCTCTCATTCTTTGCTGCTGTACCGAGGTATTAGAGGAACCCACCCTTCCAGTTCCTGATGAAGCCATTCATGTAGGATGTTGGCGCATAAAAGCAGCTTTATGATTAAAAAAGGAGAATTTTTTTATGCTTGTGTGAGCCTCTTTTCAGTTTGGCGTATTACTCGTACGTCAGAGCTTCGTTTTACAGAGATATTAAATGATCGTTCATTTGGAGATAACTGTCATATCTACTATGTTAATACTTTAGCTAATCATAGAGTAAGTAACAGCTCATGAAACGAAACCAGATTATTCCATTTAGTTGTAGTATTAAATATGATTTTCTGAAGGTTAATTTAAACTGTAGCGTACAAAATAAAATCTTTTGTATGCTCAAAGAACAATTAAAAAAAATTTTTTTACTTAAATCCGTTTGTTCCATTTAGTTGTAGTATTATATGTGATTTTCTGAATTTCACTTAAATTCCAGCATACAAAATGTAATCTTTTGTATGCTAAAAGGAATAATGTTCTTTTTTTAAATAATTCTTTCTGAAGGCTATAAAATATTTTTGTAACCTTCAGGAATAATTTCTCGTTAATAATTCTTGTTTAAATTTTTTTTTAATTTCGTTATTTCTCTTTCAGTAATGGTATTTATGATTCTCAACAATGAGTATTAGAAAAGAATAAATTGTATTTGATCTATATTTTAGTTTTAAAAACAATATAACCATTCAACAATATTTCAAACTAAACATTTTTATTATATGAAATCGGATGAAAATTTTTCTTTTGATTTAAAATTTAAATATCATACATATTTTAAATTTTAAACATAACAAAGCCAGTATTCTGTTTTTGTATTTTACAGAAACTAAGGAAATTTCCCAGTCAATTGATGATTTTTTAGGATTAAAATTCATGCAAAAATGACTCTAAAACTGATCGACATTTTCTTGTTCTATATATTTAAACACTGTTGAATAGATTGGAAGTGAAACATTTTTCTTTCAAGTTATAAAATAAATTCTAAAACACTTTTTTGATAAAGGAATCTCATATAATTTATAAATAACAAAATTATCTCTATCTCTTTGTTACTATTTTTTGGTCTTCTATTTCTAAACTAATAATTCCTATGACAACAGTAGATAATTAATTTAACTTCCCTATATTATAAATTATGTATTTGGCTTTCTTTTAAATTCTGATTCATAACAAGGAATGTTACAATGATAGTCTTTTGTATCTTAAAAGGATAAAAGATAGTAAGATAAAATTGTACTTTATTGGCTTTTAAAAAATCCTATTTACTCTAATTTTATTT
>JAPMOQ010048382.1:776438-800136 GCA_026543055.1 Argiope trifasciata
CACACACACACACACACACACACACACACACACACACACACGAAGTGTTATTTTATGGTAATAGATTTTACTGCTTTATTTATTATATTTAGATGTTTGGATGATATAACATAAATTTTTATCTACTTATTAATAAAGTTGGAGGGATATTTTTTAGACAGCCGACTGAAGCGTAAAAATGTAGTCAGTGAATCTGATAATTTAAATTCAAATAAGGAACATGTTTATCTCTCTACATTTCATTTATGTGCTCGCTATTGTTGGAGGAAAATGGTTCTAAATTGTGTTAATTCAAGAACACTTATTGGTGTTACAATTAAACTGTAAGTAGCTTTACTACCATATTCCTTATCACTGGTTTAATTATTATTTTTAGCAAAATTACATACCATGATTTTTCCATATAAAATTAGCTGTAACTTTAATTCTATTTTAGAAAAGATATGTCGAAATTTTGCTCTAGAATGTTGGTTGCCTAAAGTACAGTACTAATTGGTTTTTTACATTTGATATAATTTAACTATTTTAAATTGAGTAAGTTTAATTTTTACAACTTTGTTAACTGATATTTATAGTGTAGCAAATTATTTACATCCTGTATTAATTTTTTTTACTTTTGCAATGCATTTTTTACCTTATATTTGGCGCAGTATGGCCAAAACTGGCCCTTGTGCCATAAATTTCAAACTCAAACTCAGCCTAAAGTACACAAATAAAAGAGGCAGGACTTTATTTTCCTCAGGTATTTGTTTGTGTTGCGGCTCTCAAAATAAAAACGTGACTGTTGACTTGACCCGGAGTTTATTACGGTAGTCGATGAATTTACGTAAACGCGTATGTGTTTCTAAAGCATCTTTCTTCTGTGCTCCTATCTTCGAATATTACATCATTCGCTGTGCGACTGCAAAACAGGAAACACCTTAGTGTAGTACTTTACAGGACTAATTGAACGTTAGATGTATTTGTGGATAATAGCTGAACTTCCACCATATTTCAGACGTAAACAATCAAATTTGTATTGTAGATAAAAAAACTTCCTAAGTGAAAAGTTTTGAAAGATTATTCTTCTCGGAGTTAAAAATTAAACTTTATAGATTTATCTTAATTTCGGTATGCTATATTTTTAACCATAATAATACTCTGTCCCCATAGTTTTAGTACAAGAGAAAGTGAAAATTGATATAAAGTGATATTTGAAATTAGTAGCCATGTCATAATTTTAACATTTTCTTATATATATATAAATAAAACCCGTGAGAGTGGTCCTTCCAAAACCTTATCGTATAATCTTTGATAAAGGTACTATCCACCATCTTTTGCATAAAAATCCTCAACCCTGGACATTGGCGTGAACCCTATGAGTACTCAGATATTAGTTTTCAGTCCCTCGCATAAAATTTTCGCGAAACATAATATGAAAAAGTAAGATTAATATGCAGTTGATCACTTATTTTTTTTCGATTGAAATCAAAATTTGATATAAAGCTGAAATTCTTATAATAAAGTCGCATATCCAATTTCATCTTCCTAAATCATTGAGTTTTTGAGTTATCATTTTTACCTGGTTACGAAAATATAGACAGGCAGGCACTAAATAATTGGATGGTTCAAAATTTGTTGTTCAATGCATCTCCCAAGGGGGTACCTCGAAACCAGGAGGAAATGTTTTCGGTCTGGTGGTTTGATCTCGACACCCAGCAGGGTACACAAAAAGTTGGGGATCTGGCTCCTTCCATCGATGACATATGTAGTTCCTTAGGGAAGGGTTGTAACGTTACCGGTGATGGCCCTTAGGACTCATCCACAGTTCCCACCAGTGTTGCTATTTCGGTTGTTCTGTCACTCAGTATTTATAATCCATGTGCCTTCGTGTGTTAAATTTGATCTATCTAACTGTTTAAGTTTTTGGGTATTGCAATCATTAGTGCTTGAATATAATGCCCAAAATCATCTGCATGGATTTCATTCAAAATTCGATAGAGATGCCCAAATTTGATGTCAAATTTCATTTATCTAGAAAAAGGCTTTATTGATAGAAACAACGCCAAAAATGTTTTTGTCGGACTCGATGAAGCCTTAAACATGGACAGTTGTTGAAATAAGTTAGAATTTTCTGACAATTACGATACTTCATATTCGAGAAAGTAAAAGTTGAGCCGCTTTATTTAAGTGACTAATCAGATGCGCGAGGAATTATGTCTCTGTGTTATTTCCTACGCATTCGGTGTGAGTAGCACTTAAAATCTTGAATGAATCATCCTCCCTAAATTTACTTTAGATTACATCTTTCTTAATGAAATGTTCATTTATGCATTTAAAGAGAGATTACAATTTTCATAATCACCCACGCGGGAGCAGCTTGCGTCACCCGCTTGAAAGAAGGGGAAGGTGTGAATGATGAAGTAAGGAACCACGTCATCATTTGTGGCAATCATTTTTAAGGTTGAGTTTCCTAATTATTATTAATGGTGTTGGCCAATTCCCCATTCGAAGACTTAATTCCTGCACGTGAGACGCTGTTCTTAGAATCTTAATGTCCTCCGTAACATGTGCAGTCTTTTAATGGTTCTAAAGTACTTTTGGAAAATTGTTACGCCGTGAAATTACTGCTCTGTGATTGTGACAGGACGTTTTGCTCTCGTATTTGAAATATTTAGCACGTAATTACGAGCTCGTGTTTTAAATATTCATTCTGCAGAATTATATTTGCATGGGAATTGATGCAACCTGCAGTCTTGAATGATAATGAATCGTCTTCAGTAGATTCTTAGCTTCAACCACATGCTTTCTCTTATCTACCTGATTCTGGAAGAAATTGAAACGCATTCACTCATAAAGTGTGGACAGAGTTTTCCCACAATTATGATTTTGTTTGTTTCAACAGGATATATTTTTCATCTTATTATATTTTAAGTACTCTTTTTACAGAGTATTCTTAGAGAAAATATCGCAATCATTAAAAAATTGACGTGGAGATTTTAATTAAGAACTTTTTTTTTTAGATATTTTTGAAATCGATTTTTTTTTTTACTTTCTCGTATGTGAAATAGAGAGAAAAAACCGAATTTTCATGTTTCAGACCTTCCTAAGCTGGAAAAACACATTTTTCTGTGAGTACGATAATTACAAAAAGCTTTGAATTGCACGACTAAAATTCAGTATATAGAATTTTTCCAAATTTATAGATTTCAATTAAAATTCGAACTGTATTGCAGTGCAAATGAAGACGATGATGATGTCGTGCCCGTGTTTCCACGGAAAGCGGGTGCAGTAGCTTCTGAGGGTAAAGATCCCTGACCACCCGAAGGCAGAACTCTGACTTCTTGCTCAAGTGAAGATGAAACACGCATTCGCTTGCACGTCTCTCTTTAGCAGAGAGGGGGCACATTTACGCATCTCACAGATAGAACACAGAAAAACAACCATGCCCAAACCGGGTCTCGAATCCATGTCTCCCAGATTACAAGAAAGACACGCTACCCCTATGCCAGAATGCCGGCAAACTACAAAACGAAACAAATTATACATATTGTGGTGGTGCACAAATTTATATAACTATAGATTCTTATCTTAGAATTTTGAAAGAAGTCTGTCAGACGGTTGATTGTCTGTGGACCTAAAATTTTACGTATATATAGGGGCTGTGGTGAGGTCTTTATTTGGGGCAGTAGGGTTCAATGTTCGAGATCCGTTTCCACTGAAGAAATTCGTGTTAGCGGGTCTGACGCGTATTAAATCCGTTTGGGGCAAATATCCTCCCTCTGGTTTCAAGGCAACTATTCCAAATGATTTTTGTTTGGCTTAGATTATGCCTGTCTGCTTGACTATATATGGAAGCTATGGTTTTAAAATATTAAAGCTATTTAAAAGGTTTATTTTGATCAAAATAGATGTATGTCCAATGTTGACCTAAATCTGTCAATGATAGGCTACCTGTTTATCGCTGCGTATGTGATTATAATACCTCAAAAACACACAATTAGAAAGATAGATGAAAATTTATATATTGGCTTGATATCAATATTTTAGATCTTTGTGGGTTTTTAAAGTAATCTGTCTACGAAATAATGTCAAAAAATGCACTCTATTATGCTATGCACCCTTTTTTGCCATGCACCTAAATACAAAAAGTGCCATATTGTTTAAGTATGCTGGAAAGTCGAAAAAAAAATACAGCCAACAGTTTGGTATACCATTGCAAAATGAAAATTATAAAGTTTTCAGTACAACCGCATAGACTATTGCCGTAAATTAAATCAGAAAGGGGGGTACTAAATGCACTTTCTTGGATTTGAGGCAAAAAATTTATTGTGTATATCAATCTAAACTCTTAACTATCCAGCAGAATTCCTGTATCAGATCCTGTAAAGCTTAAATTCTCCATCGGCAGCTTTATTGCTGTTGAAGTAGATGAATTTCTGAACTGTTATTTCAAAAATAGATATGAACAAGTAACTATTGAGAAGTTCACTGGAATATTTGTGGTTCGAAATGCCCTGGTGACTGAACTCAAGATTGGTTAATCCCCGATTTCAAAATTTGTGTCACTAAAAATTCTCTACTTTTAATCGGTCAGTTGGAAACTTGAAGTGGAAAGTGTGATGAGGTTTCTAATAATTATTATAATGTTCTTATTCGTTGTTAAATCGAGGACCGCCCAAAATTAGCCCTCTTGTAGCTCCTATATGAGATAGTACCTTAAATCTTGAAATATCTGCTGTCGTGATAGTCTTCGCGTATGCTGTCATTATAGAATTATTAGCAAATATGGAAGGTCACTTGAAAATTTGATTGTAGTTTGCCAAATTTGGTTACTTTTTGTTTGTGCCCATGTGGTATTTAAAATACTTTTTTACTCATTGCTTTCCAGCTGTTTTTCTGGTTGTTATTTCTTCTTATGGCACTTGTCATGGAAAAGTTCGCTTGCGAAAGCAACGATTTTAAGGTGAGAGAGCGTCTCTAATTTGTCGTGCGTCTCATTCGCTTGCACAATCCCTTTCTACGGGGGGAGGGGTATGACACATTCATACACCTCACAGATAAAGAACAATAATGTCAGAAAGGATTTTAGCCTGAGAAGCCCAGATCACTGGGAAGACGAACTCTCTACTCCTATAGCAGGACACCGGTTTTTTTTTGTTTACGTATTTTTTGTTGTTATGTATCTTACGTATCTTTTTTTTTTCTTTCTTACGTATTTTTCTTTTTCGTTTACGTATCTTTTACGCACCTTTAAAAAAAAAGAACTATGCTATATCTGTTCGACTCTTCCAAAAGTATTATTTTAACTCTTTTTATTTATTTAATCATTTTACTTGCATTACTCATTTTCCTTCAGAATAATAGAAATCAAGTATCTAAATAGTTAAAAACAAAATTTTCGAAACTGGGAAATAAGACGAATTGCAGCTCTTACTTGACAGATATAAAATGTCAACTTTAATGCAAACGGAGCGTTGATAATGAACTATAATTTAATAGAGCATTTGAAACCTAATGATTTTTCGCTGTTGATTTTTAAACCAAAACTTGAACCTATGATTTAATCTCTTTATAAAACATGTTCTAATCTCTTTCAATTATTTGTTAGCACAAAGTCAGCTTAATGACATTTTGAAATCCTCTTAAAATATTTTAATAATTGAAACCATTAATGTGGCTTGGATAGTTTCGCTAGTTATTTTCAGGCTCAATGATAAACACACTTCAAGTAGAAATAGTTCCATTCCAACTTTTACTTAAGTGTTGTTCCTCATTTATGCACACTTACACATACGCATGAGTAATCGTTTGATAGCTGGGAGGTTAATCCTTGATAAGCTTTATTGCTGATTTGATATTCTACAAGGAAATTTGGCGATTCCCATATTTTATTGATGCGTCTTTTCAGATTAATAAATTAAGAGCATAATCTCCCAATTTCCTACATGTCAAAATACATGTTCATTCCCACGGTAATCGGTTTCTCGTGATAAATAACTAATCCCGAAAAAAATGTATAGTGTAGAAATCAAGATTACATTAAATCGTGCCATTTATTAACGATCTTGATGTATTGCTTGACTAAGAGTTCTGTTTACACCTGACATGCTTTATATAATCTCCTAATTTGCATTAAGAAATGCTTTATTTTGCTTCTTACCTGTCGTTTTTCTTTACTTTTGAATAAGATGTAATAGTTATTTTCGATTTATTCCGGTCTAGCCGCCTTTGACGAACAACTGGTTCTTTGAGACTGTTGATTGTATTTAATTCTATTTTAATTTACCACTTAGGAGTTGATATTAAAATATTTTTAGAAAGGATTTTTAAGCATTGTATTGTCATAAATATTATAGTTGTATTATTCTAATAGCTTTATGTCTATTTTGTTTATTAGGCTTTATGAATTTTTCTGATGGAATCAAGGCTCTCACAGGGCCATTAGCAACATAACTGACAAAGTGATATATTTTCTAGCTGCGCATTCTTTCGTGGTACGCGCATTTCAACTGCTTCCGAGTATGCACTGTTCAAATTTAAATCAGATTTATACATGAAAGCATTAGTAGATGAACTTAAATTAAATATTTGAGGGAATACTGAAAACGGATTGAATTTTTCGGTAATAAAGATAATAATATTTTAAAGAACTGTCAAAATTTGAAGAAGACCAGCAATAAATTGATATAAATAAAAAAAACATATTTTTTAATATTAAAGAATTTTCAAATCTGTTTAAACTATGTTAACGAATTAAAACTGTATTTACATTTTCAAAAGAATCGCATTTTGGTGCCTTTTTAAAGTAAATGTGTGCTAAATATAGTAATTTTTTGAAGTCCTCAGAGTCATCTGGTCTATATTATGTGGCGCAAATCGGCATACTCACAGAGATATATCGTTTCTCTTTTATTATATTTTTTAATCAATGAAAAGGAGTATTTTTTACTAATTGATCTTATATTTATTTATTTTTATTTCTTAAAGAACTCTGTCAAAAAAAGTGATAAATTACAAAATACCCTAAGTTCTTTATCTTCTTTGATGGTATTGTTTTAGTATGTGAAAAATTTAATAAAGAAATTTTATGCGTCGGAATTCTTTAAATTGAATTTATCATTGAAGAAAGTAGTTATCTGTAAATATTTTTTTTCAAACATAAGAAATCTTGATTTTTTTTCAAAAGTATTTGCAGACTGTTTAACTAAACAATTTGGAAATTTTTTCATGAAAATTTCAAAATTGTTCAGTCAAATGAGATGTCAAGAAATTTTTTTAAAGCAATGTTTATCGCTTCACTTGGAACCACTGCCAACGTACAGCAATATATAGCAATAGATCTAATAGAAAGTTTTAAATTTCCGAGCAATCTGAGGACTTTTATCCATTATATATATTCTGAAAGCCTTATTTCAAGGATGATATTAAGTCTGTAAAATCAATTCGAAATAATGAAACAAAATAAGAAATTAGTAGCAATAAAGTTTTATTAATTCAAAAACGGCATTTAAAAAAATTTATTTTCAATCAACTTTCAACTTTTAACGAAATTGTAAGCTTGAACAATTAATTCTATTAAGCTATTTTCCCATGATATAATATTTAAGAAATCAATTGTTTCACTTATTTCCTTCTTTTTTTTAAAAAATAATAATACGTTATTTACTTAAAATACTTGTTTTTTAAAAAAATTTAATCAAAGTTGAGTTTTATAAATCACTCTGACTAACTGTACAATTTAATGATTCAGTCGTATTATTTTTCAATCTCTCATTGTTAGGAAATCCCTTAATTTTTTTTTGTTTCGCCCCTTTAAAAAAATAATAAAATTATTTCACTTATAAAGAAGCGTTTTACGCCAAAGATATGGTTCTTCGCCAACTATGGCAACCTTCATCCCTTCTCCATCATCGTGGAAGTAGTGTAGAAGGGATCAATGGATAGCGGATAGAATATGTGCTCAATCACTCCGCCACAGATTTGTTACGTACCCGGGCATTGCGCCATCGGGCTGTGACCCGCTCTGACATATGGGGAGGACATTATTACCTGAATACCCTCTTTCCGTCCCACATAGGTTGGAGCAGCGTTTGACGTGTAAGGGTTATATTGGCATGCCAGGGTCCAGGCATTTCCTGTTTAAGATTGGCTTTAGCTTATTACTGGCGGACTTATGCGCCTGGTCCTGTCGACTTGATGTACATCCGATATTGAAGTGAGGGGCTGTAATTAAATAAACCCCTGCTGACTGGACCTGGGGGCAGATGCCCATTATTGGCCTGGGTTATTAAAAATGAGAGGCAGGGAGCATTTTTTATGACTTGTCGAGCATAATATTTAAGAGGTACATCCGAAAATAGGGTATTAGAGATATAAAAATAATAGAAGCATCATTCGGTTTATTATCAAATGAAGATTAAATTTGATTTTAACAAAAAAACAACTTTCTCTAGTTTCCGTCTTTTTATTATTATATTAATTTCTTGCAAATTGAAATATGCAGTTTTTATAAAAATGTTAATTATGTTATTTAGGAGTCAAATTTCTTCGCTACAGGGTTTTAACTCATTATTTATCAATATAAAGTTTTGTTTCTGTGATGTGAAGATATATATGCCAGATTACGAAGAATTTTCCAAAATTATTTGGGTTTCATATTTTTATGTAATATGACTGAGAAGTTTATCGATCCCCTTTAAAAAAACTCAAAGATTTTTTGGGGGGCAAGTGAATTTTTAAGCTTTAAATGTTTTGTTTACAAAATGTTCAGCTTTGGTGGCACAATCAACACACACTAGATGCAGACTTCATAATTAGAATTGAAATTGGAATTCTGATTTCTAACGTCACTTATTTACTTAGGGCAAATCTTCTCGATCGTTCATCTATCATGTTTAATGACCTTGAGCACTAGTCATGCTCTAATATCTGATGCCACAACCTGGATGTTACATTAATTTAAATATATCATTCCACCTAAACGTATTGATGTTCGTTGTCCGATTATAATTAAGGACCTAAAGCAATAGTGATGTTATGATATCTGATGTCAACCATGGCTGTTTCCCTAGGTTAGATCTGCTGATACATCTTACTACCTAATACGTATTAAACGTTCATTCTTCAATTATATATTATGACTTAAAATAAAAGCCACGCTTTTTCATCAAATGTCACATCTATTGCATCTTGGTCATATGTCAGAAAAGCGTATTAATATTCGTTGATTTTTCATCTTTAAAAATTCTCTGGATCACTTATGTAAAGAAAAGTCTCTGGTTGTGTCACGTTCCAAAATATCCGTAATTTATTTTAAAAACCAAAGTTTTATCAAATTACATCCGATTGGTTCTTAAAGAAAATAAAGTTTGACTTAATAAGGGAAAATGATTAAACTTTTATAATTTTTCTATGTATTTATTTATGCATTGCTTGACTAAGAATTTCAGTTCATTGAAATGGCTGCTATTTTTATTTTTTGCTTTTGTTTTTTCCTCTATAAGGGAAAGTGCTTGGTGTACGAGACCGAGAATTCGATGTATATCATGTTTTTGGTCGCTGATTGTGTATATATCAGCGACAAAATATAAACTGCTTAACGGTTCCTTTTATTAAAGGTATGATGAGCTTAGTAAGGTTTACTTTCTGTGATCATCAATGACCTCAAAATTTTATTTTTGTGATACTTTATTGCTTCCTACTATAATTTTTGCATAGTTTGACAGGCTTAAAATACAGACGGTTTGTGATTTTCAAATATTTTCTGCAAATACATCATTCAGGAATAAGAATGATGTAATGTTAATATTTTAGAGATTTATTTTATTCAATTTTTATATAGGTAATAATATTCTGGTACTTAATAATTAAATTTGATAATGTGGTTTTTTAAATATAATATCAGTTATATATTAATAATATATAATTTAATTTGTTTTGAGCATTGATTATTGTTTTAAACTTTTTTAAGCAATGACTTACATTACTGTATTTTTACTGGTCCATCTGTTAAAAATAAGAATTAAACATGAAGTCAAAAATGTATAAAATATCACTGGTTGTTCTTAAGATAGTTCAATAGATCAAAAGTTTTTTTTTAAATCATTCCATTATCTACTTTTTTCTGCCTTCTTTTCGTTAAATCTTTTCCTTTAATTCTTCTCAATAGTACAGTTAAAAATTTCTTTAATTCTTTTTTTTAAATCAGTAGTTTAAAAAAAAGAAATGTCATTTAGCTAGGTTTGTTAAATAACTTCAGATAATTTATTACAGATACGCTTTTATACTGAATATCATTGCAACAATCCAGACTAAATCCATACATCCTACTCTACCAACATCCCAGAAAGATTTCAGCTAACAGTCGTTACAAAAGCAAAAAGTTTTGCTCCATGTGATTTACTTTTCTTTTCATTTCATTTTAAACTTGCCCTGGGCCTTATCTTAAATCGCAAATAGACCCTTCGATTTTTTTCCCACAGAACTTCTGCCTTTGAGACCATCATTATTTCGCCATCGGAAAAGGACACCGAATCCATCTTAGACGGAGGTACAGTCAAATAAGTCTCCGTTTCTCTTTTATTTCGAATAAATCGCTAGGATTTATCTGATTTCCCATTTTTTTCAGCATCATCCCCCTTTCTCACTACTCTATCCCTTCATCCTTGTTTGTCGGTTGCATCCACTAAAGTGGTAGTAATGTACATGGATGATGGTTTATAAAAGTCTAGTTTTACAGAATATATTTTTTTCCACTTATGATACAGTTTTTGAAGAGTTTTTAAATCATTTTGAAGGATAATGTTTTTAAATGTTTATTTAGACTATTAATATATTTTTGGAAAGACAGTTTGTTTGTATTTGCATCGAAAAGATTTTAATTGATGAGAAAAATTTAGATCATTTTAGTTTTTCGTTTCTTTAGATATGGTTAGTTTTTAATAAAGTATATTTTTATATAGTTCATTTTAAAGATTATTTATTTAATGTTTGTAAATGCAGTATTTTCAAAATAAAAAGTCAGAATATTTTTATTTTTAATATTGTTTATATATATATATATATATATATGCTCGATGTGTTTTATTTTGCAAAGACGGAAATTTGTAAGTGTTTATTACTCATTTACTTAAACTAGACTCTAAAATTTTTAACAGTCATACATTTGCAAGAGAAATATGATGATGTAGTACTATAATAAATTAATTTTAATTTTGTTCAAGTCCACATGGCCCCAATGGTATTTGCTATATGTGATTTGTAACAAAAATTGCGTAATATTAAGAAATAAAAAAAAATAAGAAATAATTTAGAAAGCGTTTTTACTAGCTTTTGTATGTAAAGACTATATATTTTCATATACATAAGGAATTTATATTTTGTAGCATGTATATTAGAAACTGATTTGTACATTCTAAATGTGATAGAAATTTGCCTCGAATATTTCCGCCGGTGCGTTATTTTAACTTCCATTTTTAAAAAATATATATTTTTAACTTTTTAAAACATTAATTAGAGATATTTCAAAAAAATAATCTTAATTTTTTTAAATTATATTATTGTACATAACTATTCGTAACATGATTGTAAAACTTTTTCATTTTTTCAACTCATAATCATTTCAAATTAAAAATTATTAATATTATTTTTAATAATTAAATAACAAATCATAATTAAATTAAATATTAAATAATAACTCATATTATGATTATAATATAACTTAAATCATTTTTTGTAACTCAATTCACTTTAAAAACAGTTATTTAATATTTAACTACTAAATAACAACTTCATGCCCGATATTTATCTGGAAGAATTACCCCTTTGAAATAAACAGAGCAAATTATCATTTCTTAATAGTTTATGTCGAATATTTTATAATTTAAATGCATCTTATTTTCGGCGACGTGAGACCTTTTCTTGTTAATTTCCCAGGTGCGATGCATATTTATAAGTAGCATAGGGAAGTGGGACAACGTAGCTAATTTCTCCCCATAATTGAGTAATAAAACAGTTTCTAACTAAATCACGTGATTCGTTAGCTCGGGATTCATTTTTTTGCCACTAACGAGCTCGGATTAAATACTTCCCCCGTACCCTTAATTTATATGCTTTCACGGCATCCGGTTCAAACAGGTCACGGAGGTTGAAAAGTTGATACGCACTTCTGCTGTAAATGTAAATCAATTGTGAATCAAGTTTCTGTGTTATGTGAATTTTCTTTTTTTTCCATGAGGACAAAACAAAATAGTTTTTTAGATATGAGGAACGAATCATTTCCTTACTTAATAATTTTTATTTAAGAAATTTCAACATAATGAATAAGCTTTTACAGTTATTTTCTAATAGACCTAAACTGGATGATGATTAATTTAATGAAAATGTCTTTAAAATTTATTATATAAATACAAATGTACATTTATTATGGAGAATATGGCATGGAATTGAAAATGAAGGATTTTTTTAATGCCGGTGAAATGTTTTTAATAGGTCATTTCAAAAAATTTAATATAAAACAAAAATATATTTATTCATAGATTATATGAATATATAGTTATAAAAATATTCATAAAAATTAATTAGTTATAAAAATCATTGTTAAAGTATTGTAAAAATTTGTAGGAAATTATAAATGTATATAGAATAAAAAATTATATTCAAAACATTAAATGAAACTAATTTCAAATTTCATTCTCATTTGCAGGAAATATATATAAACTAGGGGAAAAAATTGCTAACATTCTTGTGAAATAAAATAGCATTAGCAGACCGTAATTTTATAGTTATCTTTCTCTTTCACAGACAAGTAGAAATGCATACACATTTTATAAAATTTAATATATTTAAAATATTACATATTTTATAAAATTTAAATCTAAATGATAAATTTTAGGAAAAATTAAAATTTCCAAATATTTTCATTTATTAAAAGGGATAGAAAAGAGTTATGGACATTAATACAGAGCAAAGCCTGCAATTTAAATTAATTTGTGAAAAATGATAACTACCTTACGATGAAATTTTATTATTTCTATTCTATTCATTTTTTATCCAAAAGCAAAAATATTGTGGAAACAACTTTGTTCCATACTCATCATTAAAAATGTTTTGCTTTTTTTATTATCTAATGAGATGGCATCTTCTACTTTGGGAATGTATTAGTGTAATGAAACTACTAAAAATTCATAAAACATGCTAGGTATTTGTGGAATTCAAGAAATTTTTTAATCGAATAATGACGTATAATGATTAATTTTTAATAAATACATATTTTTTATATCTTCATCACTTATTTGTTTTTCTTTATATGTTTCTTGAAAAACATTTTATAATGCATATCAATTCAAATAAAATATCTTATTTGTATTTTGATATGCACTTGCATATTTATTGCTTTAATAATTGTTAGTTGATATAGTAATGTAGCTGTATTTAATTCAACAAGTCAAGGAATTAAAAAATTTTATTCATTTCAACATCATTTAATTATTGCAATAACATAGGTTTCCCAATTAAATTTTTTTCATGATTACTTCTCAGGGAATTTAAAGAAATTGCATTTTTTTAAATAAAAATAATATTTCTCTGCTGAATAATAAAGAAGGCTTCTTTATTTGTAAAATTTTGTCAGACATTTTCTTTATGATCAATTAATTTAATCACTTATTAAGGGGTTTCTTTATCAAATTTTTCAAACATGTTTGAAAGTGTTATCCTATTGTATCTTTCTTGCCTTTGTATACGACTATGATCACAAATCTATCCAGAAAAAGCGACCGAGATTTTTATCATTACTTGATTAAAAATTTTAAAAAATATAATAACGTAACCAAAAAAATATATGATCCAACTTCTAGTTTTCCATGCATCTCCAAACCCTCGGTTAAAAGCCATCTACAAGCTCCTGCAACACCGTGTGCTAAAATATTTTATTCTTCTACACCACTAGCGGTGCATAACGAAATTTATGGAGACGGAAATTACACCTTTCCTGGTTTAGCTTTTTCTCCTTGAAAATTGGCAATTTACTTGCCGCCGTTTTGCCTTTGAAGTCCCTTCTCCGACAACAAAAATCCACAGGAGGAAAATGACGCCACCACAAGTTGCCAATTTGGGCGATAGATCAGTGGATCTGGTATCCCTGGCTTAAAGATCGCAGCGCCTACGTTATGAGGCAATTCATTCCGAGTAAGAAAGATCGGCTCGTATATGTAAGGGTCGCAGAAGCCTAAATCTTTCCCGTTTTCTCCTAATCCCGGGTCCGCTAAGAGCTTTTCCTTAATGCTTTTCCTGCCGCCCAGGGCAGTTACTCTTACTTTCCTGAGATGTTATTTCCTAAATGTAATTGCAATGATAAATCTTAGGGATAGCTGTTTAAACATTGGGAGGACCATTTTTTTTCAGAGATGTAAGCCCTTGAAGGATTTGCCTGCCACGCTCGCATTGTCTCATGTGTGGAAGTTAAGGGTTGTTTATGGACGCCACTTGTTTAATGGATATTTATCCATAGCGATGCCAATAAAAATTTACTTTATTAAGATTCGAGAGAATGGTAACGAGCTGAAAAAACTTGTTTGCCCCTTTTTAACATTTCTTGGATGAGCGCTTTCCTAATTACACGCCATAGATATATTCGAGTGGAAAGATCTGTAAAAACATTTATTTGATTACAGACTTTTCATTTGCAAGATCTTGGAATCCACTCGAAATTAAAACCGTTCTTTTAACTATCATAAATTTGTTTTAAAATTTAAGAAACATTTATCAGATATTATTATAATATCTAAACGCATTTATAATTATATTTTAATGTCATATTAATTTGACAACTTGTAGGGATATATATGAAGGTCAAAATGTAATTTATAGGATGGGATAATGAGAATCAAACCCACCAATGTCACGTGGCAGAAGGTAAAGATATTAGCTTTGTCATCTGAACGCGGGGTAAAGATGAGAAACACATCCAATTCCTCCTAAAAAATCCTTGCATAGCAAATTCAAAACAGATATTTAATATGCATATAATCCCATTATAAATTGTATCTTTACACAATGTTTCATAACTATAAAAATTATGAACTAAGGAGACAAATGTCTCATAAAAAATATTTTTCATTCATAAATTTAGTATAACTGCTTTAATCTAAAAGTAATGAATTATAACCATTAAACAGATTTAAAAGAATGAGCTCGTGCTTTTTTACCAGAGTATCCTTTAGAGCAATTTTTGTATGCAATATGCGAAAAAACAGAATGCTAATCTGAGAAGAAGAGAACATTTAAAATTAATAAAATTCATAATAATTATACACAAATAAAAGAAGAAATTATTGCTCATTTAAACCAACTAACTGCAAAATATAGACAGTGCTCCACAATGGGAATTCGAAAACAAATGTAAAAATTTAAAGCTATTCGATTCTATTGCAGTGAAACCAAAAATAAGATCTTGATTTACCTGCTTATGGCCCCTTTTTGCTTTTATTGCTGTCAAATAGATTAATGAATCTGTTATAAAGGACATTTATTTTCAAGATTAATAAGAAGAGCGGAGAGAAAAACCGTTTATCATGCTATTTCATGCTCCGATTACTGCATAGGCATCGGGTACTGCTTTTCTTACATCGCAGAGACCATTGCAAGGAAAGTAGTTTTAGAGGGCAGTCGTCTCGGATATATACTACCGAGTCTTCATAACTGTTCCTCACTAAGTAATTAATGAAGCGGAATTATATCATTCATTTCTGTGTTATTTTGTGATTAGAAATAATTTATTTATTACATGAGGAATACATTTATAAGTACTGGGTATTTTGAAGATATATGAAATAATTAATTAAACACTTCTTCATTATTTTTTTCGATGCATGTATATATATTTTTTCAAAACAAGGTGTTTTAATTACGTTAAAAAAACTTTAAAGAATACTGAATCTAAATTTTGATCTAGATTTCGATGCAAATTGTTTTTGATTTTAAAAAAAGAAAAAAACGTTTCAGTAGTAAATTTTCAAAAAAAAAAAAAAAAAAAAAAAAAAACTGTTTAAAATTTTATTTTTTAAAAAGAAAAAAAAAGTCATCTTATGACTATATATGCTATATAAACATCACACTTTAAAAAAAAAAAAACATTTTCTGATATCTTTTAGGATTGTTGAAAAAATAATTGAAAATTTTTTGTTTCGTCTTTAAAGTGCCTAATTCAATTTTTTAGCTAAAACATTAATTGCTTATCAAAATTCTTTTATTGTAAACTTACTTCCATGAAATAAAAAAAAAAATTTATAATTTTTAATCGATAGTTAACTTGCTTAAAATAAATTTAAAAAAAGAAAAATTGTAATGATTAAAAATGAATAATTATGGAGATTAAGATCAAGCAAGCTTTATAGTTATATTTTAGAAATTTACAATAAAAACAATGATATCATGCTAGATCTGAACTTTGATACAATGCATTTATTAGAAAGTCGTAAAAATGTATTAATAATAAATTTTAGAAAATTAATATAAAGTAATAAAATTTAAATTAATTTTTAAAAATTTAGTTTTTTAAAAATAAAACAATTTTTAAATCCTATATCATTGCCTATTGTTCTTAAAAAGTGGTAAGACAAAAATAATAGCAAGTAACAAGCATAAAAAACGTTATAAAAATTAAAAATGAATTGTTTAATATTTTCTGACTCTTGAAGAAACTATGTTTTCTTATCTTTTTACCGTTCAATTTACATTCCCAAAATATGGGGAAAAAATGCAAATAAAAAATAAGCATAACAGCCATAATGATGAAAACATAGTCCTTTATTAATCACTAAATTATTTTTTATCCGAATATGAAGTCTTTATACTCATGAAAATAACCCCCTCCCATTCTTTAGTCCATTGAATATAAAGGTTTCATAGTTTAGAAAGAACAAATTTTTTCCTGTTCTTCCCGAAGACCTTCGAACAACTTCCAGTCAATCGAAATTACTCCCAAAATCACCGACAATCACATCTTCCAGATAATGACTAAATAGCCATTCGACTCCTGTCTCTACAATTTGTACATCTCTTGTCTCGTGTTCATTTAGTGGAATCATCCTAGAATCAAAAGAGACAATTACGATATAGATATTTATCCTGCCTCCACAAGGGAGGAGTTAAAAGAGCTTTTTTTCCTTTTCCTTTAGTTAATTAAACATTGGGTGTGGTATCCGGATTGACTATGGGTGTTCCTCAAGTCGGACTCGAGTACAGCCATTACACTGCGTTATTTTAAGATTGACGAACTAGTGTATCCGCCTTTTAGTTGGGTTTGTGTGTATCTTTCAATTAGAAAGATGTCTCTCAGATTTTTTTTTTTTTTTCGTTAAGGAGGTTTCAAAATCTAGGAATTTTTTACCTGCCTACGGATATAATTTTTTAATGATTTGGGTATTCATAAATATGTTCACTTTTTTCTACCGTTTCCAAATCTATGTATTATTGCGTTCTTGTAAATGTAAATGAAGTCCCGTTTCAGAAAACAATAGAAATTCCGTATTACATATTTTATTAATCACAAGATAAACTTTTTGTTCGTTAGTATTGAAATGTTGTCTTATACTGTGTAGTGATGTCATATTCTATTTCTTGCAATAAGATGTGTGGAGGATTCCAAGAATTAAATTATCTATAAGCAATTGATGTAAACTTTTGGTATTCGAAATGTGCAATGTAATTTTTTCCAGTGTAATTATTTTACTATACATTCTTAAATTTTACGAAATTTTTATAATAAATCGACAGATTTAAACAATGAATACATTGTTATAAATGAGAGGACCATATTTCACAAACAGAGCTCAAAAATCTAGTTTTCTAGGTAGAGAATTCAATGCCTTCTATTTTAAATTATATTGAACTGCAAAGAAAATGTTACTTTTTTAGAGAAAATCTTTCCAACATTATAAATATTGCAACCTCGTACATCTTCAATGTCTTACTGTATCTTGCTTTTTTTCAGAAAATGAGCATCACCTGTTCTTTCTGAAAGAAATTATACCAGTTTAAAAATAATTTGAATAAAGAAAAAGAATTTTATTATTAAAAGTAATGAGTGATTAAACAAATGTTAACAAACCGAATATGTAAAGGATAAAAGCCTCTTCGAAATTAATGTATGCACAAACAAAATTGAACGTCCGTAATACGAATGTATTTCTGATTAAATGAACGAAGTCTGAAGAAATGTAGTTAAATGAAGTTTCTGATTGGAGCAGTTGGAAATGCAACAAATGCAAATCCAGTTCTTTATTATACCATATGCTTTTTGAAAAGTTTTGTTTCTTGATTTCTCGTTATTCGGCACGAAGCTCTTATTTGCGTATTGTGCTAAAAAATTTTATCACGTTGACGACGCCATGATAAAACGGCTGATGGGAATTTTAAGCCCATATTTTTCAAATTTGTGTAAATACCATTTCTTTTTTTACTGTACAAGACTTGAACAGGATATCTGAATTCAAACATTTTTGTGTAGAGATTTTAATATTAATTTTTTTTTTTTGAAAAACGAGGTAAAATACTGCTTACACATGATTGAAAAACACGTAAGTCAACCTAGAAGTTTATTATCAGATGCTACATTTCATCAAAAAACCAAGCAAAATTGTTGCAGTTATTTCTGGAATAAAAATTAATCAAGTAAAAAAATATCTGATTATTGAGAAAGTTATTATTAGATTACTTTGTTGGAAATAAAATTGTGCATGGTTAGATCTCTAACCTAATAAAAGGTAGAACTATTAACATAATTCCATATTATTTTTTCATTTCTTGGTCACAACTTTAAAACAAAAATATAATAACTGTTTACCAGATCTGTCAGTTTTCATTTTTTACAGAGGGATGTCATATAACAGTCTTTTACAGTAATCATTACTTTTCTAAAAGGTATTTTTTCTTAACGTATTAAAAATATGCTATCAATAGTATTTATTTTGTTTTCATCTAAAGTATTTCCCTTCCTGAATGATCTGTTTCATTTCGAAAAGAACATCTCACTCTAAGGCAAAAACTGAAAAAACATTCATAAATAAATTAACTTTTTTTTGTGTGTAACAAAACCTACTCTTCTTATCTACAATGATGATCACAATGCGAAGTATTTGAGAATCTACTATCTCCAATGTGAGTTTTCTCAGTTTGCGTGCATTCTATGCATTTATGTGAAATATCAACATGCTGTGGTAAGAAAAAAGAAGTCCAAAAAGTAAAAAGAAACGGGAGAGGGCGGTTTTTTATTTACTTTTTTTTAACGTTTCTCGCCTTAACGTTTTTATTGCACTCGAGGTAACGGGCCGTGATGCGGCGTCGTTTCTAATGACGCAAAGCGTAACGGGTACAAATTACGTTTGCCCCATTTGCGGTGCTTTACGCACATTTAGGAAAGCGGCAGCGGTTTATGACGGGTCCAAGTCCCTTATGAGACGAATCCGTTAAAGGGCACGCTTACATATTAAAAAGGGGAAAGTCTTAAGTCACATGGCTCTGAAAAAGTTCGTGCATGTATGTATGAATTATTTTAATTTTTACCATAATGTAAAAAATACAAACAAACCTAAATAGTAATTGGAAAAAAATCAGAGTTAATGTAACATACTAATAATACATGGATATTTTTAATTATGATTATATATGGCTAATATTTGCTAAATTGTACATTAACAATTATGAATTAATCGTTATAAAGGATAATACTTCTAGAAATATTATAATATCAATTTTTAATATTTAAGACTTTCAAAAATTGAATTTTTATACAAACAGAACTTGTAGTTTAATTATACGATTTATTTTCTGTAATATCAATAAACATACTATATATCAAATAATTTTTTATTTGTAATTTTATAAAGATTTGGTTAGATTAAAACTTATTTTATTAGCATGTTATTTAGCTATTTATTATTTGCTTGCTCATTTTGAAAATTTATAAGATTTCTGATATTGTAACAATTTATGACATTAAACACATATTTTATTTATTCTTTATTTACCATTTTATAAATTTATTCTAAATATTGTTTGTGAATTATGATATGTGAAAAATTATATATGTAAAGAAGAATGCTTAATTATCAGATTTTTTAAAGCCGAGATCTTTTTATACGTTGAGCTTATTTTACCTTTTAAAAATAATATCTGTTATTATTATTATTTTATTGTTTGCTTATATTTTAATTTTATTTTTCCATTCTTTGAACTTTAAACTTGTAAAGTTTCTGCCAAAGTTATTTATATAATAAGTTTAAAACAGATTTGTTAAATACGATTCTATTTTTCCTTCATTCAATTGAAATTCAATTTTCCCCATTTTTACATAAAACTAAAAGAAAAACTATGTTTAGATAATTATTCATTGAAATTATTTTTTAAAAACATTGTAAAATATTTAAAAAATTTATTCTCAAATTTTAATGATTTAAATCTTACTGTGTTTAAAGCTGTAATTGTGTTGTGACATTCTGAAACAGATGACAATATTAAATTTTAGATATTACATGAAATCGCTTACACTTGATTATTATTCCTAGAGCGAAGACATCGAATCTCAAATGCTAGACAAATATCTACAAAAGAAATGTTTGAAAATATGGTGTACAACTCAATTTTGTCATATCTATGTAGACTGCTCCATATCTTTTTATCTTCCCATGATTTTTGTATTTCATTATCTTCTTGAAATTTCTTGGAAAAGTTTCACATTAAAAATAGATTGTACAGTCTTTCACAGAAACTGGATTGAATGAATATCTATTCTATATTTCCTAGAAAATATCTCAAAAATACTTTTAAATCTTAAATTAATTAGAATTACTTCACTAAAAATGAATAATTTTGTCATGATCTATGTAGGCTATTCCATATCTTTTTATCTTTCCATAATTCTTGTATTTTATTATCTTGAAATTTTTTGAAAAAGTTTCACATTAAAAATAGATTGTACAGTCTTACACAGAAACTGGATTAAATGAATACAAGATATATTTCATCGAAAACATCTCAAAAATATTTTAAAATCTTACTTAGTTAGAATTACTTTAACAAAAATGGAATAATTTTGCTCTAAGATTTAAGTTTTTCTTTCGAAGAACTTTCTTATAAAAATTGACATCAAATGATAAACACATTAGTATAGGTTAAACAAGAGAAACAAAGATTATTTTCTAAGAATTTTTTATACAAAGAAGAAAATGGAGTATTAACAAATTAAAGGATAAAATTTGTAGCAGAATTACAAGAACTTGTAATTCTGCTAATAATTTATGAACTTGTATTGTCATTATGTATTAATTATTTTGTTATTAATTAATTTTCATTATGCTCTAATTATTATGTATTTCATAATTCTTCATTCAATCGATGGCAAATAGTTTTGATAATAATTTGATGACAAATATTTTGCTTTATAAAAACTTTGAAACCATTATAAATTCTTCCATTTTATATTGAAAAATAATTAAGATGTGTTTTCAGAATTTTGTAAAGCTACATAAACATATTAAACTAAACATATTTATTCTGTATCCTCATTCAAGATTTTATTTTACTTTATAATTTATTTTACTTCTTGCTCATACGTTTGTACAAAGGAAAGTTAGCATATTGAAGTTTTTTTTTAATCTAATATAAATCTTCATCATTTTTTTCAGTTTTTAACTTTATTCAACCCATAATAACCATATGCTAAAATTTCCTGATCCTCAAACTTTTTAAAAATTTAATTAGTGCTACATGCGCTCTGTAAAAATGCTATCTCAGCAGGTTCTCACGCTCCGAGAGTATAGATAAAAGATCCTTTATGTTTATCACATTTTATTAAAGGTACCTGAATTTCCCTATCTTAAGTTTACACTCATCAAAATCTCATTGTTAAAACCACTGAAGGGAAAATTTAAGTCTCAATTGCTATTCTGCTCTTTTGTCATGATTTAGACTGACTTATTTCTTATCAGTTATTCTTGTATATAAATTATGCGCTCCCAGTAACAAAATGCGAAATTTTAAAATTTTCCAAAGCTTCTTCTATTTCTTTTCACAAATGTTAATAAATATGATTTTAATAAATATGTTATATATTTATTTATATATTACTTTTATATAAATTTCATTATATTATTTAATGTGTTACATTTATTTTCTGAACTATCTTTAATTCCAGAAATGAATGTTAATGGATTAATGTTCTACGTACGTATAGTATTAGTTATGGTCGTTAGTCATTAGTAATTCATTTATTAAATAATATTGCCTAAACAACTCAATGTTTTTCTTGTTGATCGTGAAAATGGAAACCCAAATTTAAGAAATTCAAAATAAAATAGTTTCTAATCAGTAATTCAAAGTATTCTAATCCTAAAATACTTCTTTCCCCTTTCCATTATTGTACATTTATCTGTTTGGTAATTACAGTGAGGTCCGTGAAAGAAGGTTACCAATCCGTGACTGCCCCACATTCATCCCCAAACAATAAAAACAGAATAATCTCCAGCAATTATTCTTCATTCAGTTTTCCTGGATTGTCAAAATGGGACTTACTTCCATTATTCCGTCCGTACCGAGTTTGGAACTGCCCAATAATTAATTTAATCTCCTTAAATCCCCCATCGCCCTGGCCATAATGCGTCAAATGAGATTTCTCTACTGCAGTACAGCTGCCAGAGCCTTGTCCCTCTTATTTTTTTCCCTCTGCGGTTCGTCCTCCCTAAATTCCAGATCGGCTGAAATTCTGCTTATGCCCGCTTTAGCAGGCATATCCAATCTATTTATCCTCCCATTATTATACTTTTTTCCTCCCTGCCTCTTTTCTTTTGCCTGCCGCATTCGATCCACGTCGGCAAAATGCACTTAGCGTTTGGCGGTCCTGATGCATTGCATCCCAACGGGGTATATATTGCTGTCAATGTTGTCCATTTATTGTCTAGTTACGCCTGTCGATATTGGACGTTGGCTGCCAGGGCGTAACGTCCCCGCTGAGAAAATACTGCGTGCCTGTGTTTTTGAAACAAAACTCGTCTAACGGGCTCGTGCCAAGATCGGATCAGGGGTTTCTTTGTGTGGGCGAAAAGCATTAATGGATGAATTGGGGAGGCCCTTGTTTTAATTCGTTTCGTGCTGGTGAGACAAAATAATCGCAAGACCGATAATTTGAAAAATGTTTAACAGAAAATAGTCAAAGAAGTGCACAATTTAAAGGGGACATAGAAATATTTAACTTTAGTTGCCTTTGTCAACTATTGGATTTGTTGAGAATATTTATTTTAATTTTCTCATAGGCAATATAGAATATTATATATAGTAATAATTCTTTCGTTCAATAAAATAGTTTTTAGCCTTGCAGAAATAGCCTTGCGCCTGCTCTGTTTTTTGCATACATGAATTTCTTAATGGAGTCGAGTCTCCTAGTATCATAATAGCATTAAAAAACGTGTGCCTGTGTTATGTAATTAAAAATATGTGTTGTTTTACGCGATAATGTAATTTGAGTAATTCCGATTCCTCATAAACACTGCTAAACAGATAATTAGCTGATGCTATCTTTCTAAACTTTCAATAATAGAAAATTATTACGTGATTTGATGAATAATGAAGCAATGAAAAGGATCTGAATTTCAATTCAATAATTCTATCTATTGTTGAAAGTTATGTTAAATAAAGTCGAAATTTAAGAAAAACTGCTATATAT
>JAPMOQ010048382.1:800536-919293 GCA_026543055.1 Argiope trifasciata
TATATATATATATATATATATATATATATATATATATATATATATTATAAATGAATTTTAATATATAGCTTTAATAATGAAATGATAATATAATGAGCTTTTTTTTCTCTGTAAAGTGACTTTATTAAGAGAGAAATGTATTAAAACCCCTTGTTTTCTAATTTCTTCTTCAGCCTTTCTGTATGAAACTTTTTTTCTTATATAGACTATCAAGAGATAGACTATATTCTCAGTTTTTCTTGGAATATTTTCGGCATTGCAAAAAGGAAGGATCAAGACTAAAAAAAAAAAAAAAAAAAAAAAAAAATCTGAAGCTTTTGATTGTAAACCTCGACTGTTGTCGTTAATCCAGGTGCCTTGTTTCTTTATCATTCAGATTCAGCAGAGATTATTCCCTACGGAAATTCATAAGATGTAAACCAATTACTGTTAACGGTTTTCATATTGGATTTTATGACTTTTAACAATCTATAGTATATAAAAATAATATAGAGAATAAAATCATCTTTGTAAGGATTTCTTGTTGATTTTTTTCTTGTTTGAAATAATTGGTTTTTAAAATCAAAAATGTAAATAAATTTCAAGATTTTGTTCCGAATCAAACAAACCTGGCATAGATTTTTCGAAGAAAAACGCGATACTTCTGGTCACTTTAAATCTAAAGCGCGTTCCAAAAATAAAATAAAACGGGGAGTGTGGATATTAGAATTTAAAAGACACCACTCTGTTCCAATGAGTTATGCATACGAAATGGATGACAAATCACATGAATCGAATATTCCCTACGCAATTTGTAGAAACCGAATCAATCTGTTCCATCTGGTTCCCCTTCAAGGTTATTGAATAAAAACTTCCGCAATACTCCTCCGTATTGGACACGTAAGGGACCTTACCCCCTCCTTGTATTTCATGGATTTCAATAAAAGGGGGCCGAAATTCATTGAATTTTTCGTGTCGACTTATCCGGCGTTTTCCAATATACTTCGCTACAAACAGGAGGGGCCCCAAAAAATAAAATCCGGTCATCCAACAGCAGATATTACCTTCCTTTTTTCCCCACCCTTCTCATACCGCCTTATTTCCCTACTCCAGCAAGGTGACACCTACCCAGAACCAATAAATGCGACCAATATCGTCGTGGAGGACAGAAGACACCGTGACCAATACGTTCTCTGTCTGTTTGTTGCGTTGTCGGGGATTTTGGATTTCACTGCTGCTGTGGGAAGAAAGTTTCCCTATCTTCTCATATTGTCCCCCTTTCTGACGTTATTTGTGTTGCGAAATGCCGAGGATTCGCGTCTTAAGTGCAGTGGAGAACTAGCTCTTTTCTGTAGAAGTATACAAGAATTTGATAAATATGAAGAAGAATCAGACTGGAATTGGGTTACTCAACGTACACTTGGTAACTTTGAGTATGTAATGCTTTTCTTGTTTTTCAATATTGAATACTTGCGTAAACAACAAAGCTGCAGTGAAATCCATAGATTTAGGCGAGATTCTGATTATAACAATGCTGTTTACCATAGACTGAGGAGATATTCTGTTTCTTGGAGTTAGAACATTTCAGTGAATCATTAAATTTTTCACTGGCTCCAACCTTGACAATTAGCAAGTAAGTTTACTACTGAATAGGCTATGGTTATGAATTGTTGGATTGCAATACTAGCCAGTTGATATGCTTTTTTAAGCATTATATATATATATGTATATATATTATAAATTCACTTTTAATTATGATTTTTTTTGTAAGAAATATGTTGGAATTAAAGGATTTTGAGAGATGTTTCAATAAAGTGAATAAGGTACAATACTTTTTTGGGGGTGGAATTTTTTTTATCTTATTCATTTTTCAGTGGAAGGATAATTTCAGGTTATGTATGCATTAGTTATTTAAACGATCTGAGCCTTTGAATTTTGTTTGTCTTATTTAATCTTAGAAAACCCTGTATTATTTCCTTTTCTAAAATTAGTCAAGGAACAAATATATGAATTTTATATTGAAGTAAAGAATGCTTAACTTTAAAATATTACTTTTTTTTAAAGTTAGTTTGAATTAGTGAGCTTTTGTGCCATCTTTTGATGATATTTAAATGAAGAAGGTTGGAGGCAGGAGAAAGAAAGGAAGTACAAGACTATTTCTTAAAATTTTTTAAACATATTCGGTTTTTTTTATTAGAGAATAGCCCAGAAAAATAATTTTTGGCAACATTAAATTTTTAACTGAATTATTCGAATAAAATAAGTTTATATGGGACAAATTTAGTGAACGGTTTTTTAATTTAGTGAACTTTACAAATGATTATAGAATAGTAATTCTAAATAAAGTGTCTTTATTCCCTTTTATTTTATTAATAATGTCTTGATTTATTATCTAATTTATAGATCATGTTCTGGAATTCAATCATTATAAAGTCATAAATATCAGTCATATCAATTTAGGTTTATTGTAAATAAAAGCTATGAGCATTCGCATGACTTTATATTAAATGTATGTGCTTTTAGGCTACAGAAGAAATTTCTTGAAATTACAAATTGCTAATTTTAGATATCGAATTTTCTTGCAAGAAATATTGAATATGCTTCTCTTCATATAATTTTCCTAAAACCTAATGTGTAAAGTAATGATATAAATAATGTTAGTTAATAACAATTATGAACTTATCTGTAAAATGTCTCGAACATGAATTTTTTTTCTTCTTTTTGTAAAAATTACTTTACTACTTACTATGCTGTTGTATTATGAATTGAAACTCATTCTTTCCATAATTGTACATGATTTTGCATGAAAATCAGGGCTCATTAGAGGTTTTTTTTAGGAACAATATATATAATCTCGAATGATGCTTTCATTATTTTGTATGCAAATGATTTTATATCCTAAAGTATTATTTGCTGCATTAGGAAATAATCTTTTTATTTGTTCCACGGTTTCTCACTTAAGGATCGGATACATAAATATAAATTTTTTTGTTTACTAAAAGATACTATAAATTTATTTTCTCTCATGAGCGAAAATCGATATGTAACATTCAAATTAATGCTTAGTACTTTTGAGTTCATTACTATAGTGCTATCGATTTGTAATAAGAAAAAAAAACCCACGATATGGGGGTTAAAAAATTGTTCTTTTAAACTGACATAAATTATTTCATTTATTTTGGCAAAACCAAATATTTTTATTATTTTAAGCATGTGCTACTAAATTAATTATTTTTTTAAATCTCGATGAAATCGCTCTAAATCTTTTTTCCGAAGGAATATATACTACCGTGCGTTAAAAAAAAGCAGCTATTACCATTTAAACTTCAGATACCAATATAATAAAAAACAGATATCTATCAAAATGCCAAATAATTATTAATTTTTATCCTGCAAAATAATTTCTGCATAAAATATCATCTAAATATATTGAAAGAGGATAGCTTTCTGGCGACTTTTTATTTTTTCTGACTAAATTACGTTGCCTTTACGTAAAGTGATGTTTAAATAACTATATATATGTAATACTCTTTTTTTATATGCAGGAGCTTTAAAAAAATATTGCATTTTCATAAGCATTACTAAGACTAATGTTTTAGAAAATTGCAAAAATATGTTATTTGAAACCAGGATAATGGAAAAAGCACACACTGTTTGCTTCTTGAACGATTGCGAAACGTCTTAAATCATTTTCACTCTCAAATGTCCCATATATTTTCAGATCGTGAAAAAGAAGCACTTTCACCCTTTTTCCATTTATTTATTTCATATAGATATATTTTAGCCCCCCCCCCTCGTGTATGGAAGGTGGGCGCAGTGGGCATGATGGAAACCAACCTGACGGAAGTAGCGACCCTCATTTCCGGGAGAGCGGTCACGTGGAGCAATAAATTGTGGTACAGGCCCCAGTAAAGGGTTGCCAAGAGGACGCCAAATGATTGGAAACCTGGAAAAATACACGCCAACCTGATATTTTTTCCACTGCTTTCAATTTTTTTATGTTTTTTTTTCCTTCTTTTTTTCGTTTATTTAAAAATATTTGGACCTATATATATTTAAAATTTTTACTAACGAAATATTCGCTTAATGATTGAAAAATTGATTTACTGCCTTCTATTAATTAGGTTATTTTAAATTTAAATGATCCATTTTAATTTCTTTATACATGCATATCAAATTAGATAGTACAATAGATCATTTTTGTATTCATAGTTTTTCAGGTTTAAAATTATTTCTTGCTTTTATAATTAATAGTTTTTTTTTTAATACGACATACAAAACACTTTTGGATATTTTTGAAAAATTATGACGTTTTTATGCCGAATTTATCTTGTAAAAACTTAAGAGAATAAAATAATATAACTACAAAAAAATTACTGAAAAAACAAATATCCCTAAAAAATGTCACGCTATTTTATATATAAAAAAATAAACTTTATGGATAAGATTCACTAAGTAATTCTACACATAAAATTACTTGAAATGTAAACGTCAAATTTGCACTAATTTATTATTGTTATTAATTAAGGTTCTTTAATCATTAAAAGGATTTATTGAAGTATATTTTTATACTGCTTTTGTGTTTACTAGAAAAACACAAATTCTACCGGAATTTTAACTTATTAATTTTATTTTTTTAATATGCATATTTTTCGACGTTTACACTATAATCTTTTTGATTCTAAAAAAGAATACTCCAAATTTAAACATACCAAAGTGACTTGAATGACATTAAAATAAATACTGTTTGAGATAAGTAAAATTATTTTTGTGGCATTATATATCTTAATAAATCAACATTTGAAAGAGATTTTCTGAAAAAAGGAAATGTTGTCAGTAAATGGATTCTTTAAAAAAAGAAACTGAAAGATATTTAATAGCATAAAAGAAATTATGAAATAATATCTTGTAAATGAATCATCAGAAAGAAGAAATGCGAAGCTGTCAACATCTATGGCAACAAAAAGCAAAAAGCAAAAAAAAAAAAAAAAAATTCTAGTTTGTAAATGGTTAATTATAAAAGATAGAAAGAGCAGTCAACATTTCAAAAAAAACATTAAAAAATAAAATTATTTTGCAAATGAATTATTAAAAAGCATGAGAAGAGTGAGAAAAAAATTAACATCCAAAGCATCAGAGCTTTTATAATCGTCTGCAAAAGATTCTTAAAAAAGAACAGGCAGCCGTTGTTTAATGAAGCAAAAGAATGTTTCTTAAAAATTGCAATTGTTTGTCACCGAATAATTTTAAAAAGCGTAAAGACATTGTAATTATAGCTGGTGTAGAAAAACATGAATTTATATTTGAATTATTAAAGAACAAAACAAGATAATTAATTTTGCTCTTTTTTTATGATTGCAAATAATGCAAGGTTTTAAAAAATACTTGTATGTAAATATTTAGCATCCATGTCATGTGAAAAATTACTTATAGAATATAATGAATTAATAACTGTACACTGTGATATTATTTGCTACAGTGCTGTTGCATCAGAGAAAAATAAATTAAACTCAATGATACTTTAATAAAAACATAAAAATTTACAGTAATTTGAAAAAGAATAAACAATCGTTTCTGTGAGAAGAATGAGAAATCTCTCTTGAATCAGAATTGCATTGCTATATTTCGAAATACTGGGCTTTAAAATGTAAAAAAACATTCTTTTCTAGAACTTTTGCATCAGGCAAATGTCTGCAATATCACTTAAGTTCGAGGAAAGAATACATTAAATAAAGACTAAAGAATTTTCTATGTAAACTCTTTCGCGTCCAAGATGCCACTGTTTAAGAAACAGAAACATTTGAAAGTAACATTGCGCGCATTCTTGAGAAAAAGTAAAGTTCTTTTCATCAAAAAGCGTCAGTTTCTAAACGTAAACAATTCCATGCTATATATTTTGCATTAGTGAGAAGATCAACTAAAGACAGGATTTTTTTTCTTGTGCTTTTGTGATACAACAAATGAAAACAATTAGTAAAAAAAAAAGATTTCTTTTAGATGCAAGTAATATTTAACTTCCATAGAATCAGCATTTTCCGTAAATATATGAAAGAAATAGAAAAGTCATTTGATCAAGTCAGCAACTTGTTAAGATTTAATGAATATAGAACAACGTATATTGCAGTGTTTATTAAAATTTGATTGCTGCAAGTTTTCTTTAACATTACTGAAACATCATTATATTCTTGTTAAAACTTTAAAGTATTTTAGAAGATTTGATATTCTCAAGATAATCATAATATTTGCAGGGCTCTATAATCTTTTTTTTTTAATATTGAGATATAATGTTCAATTTTTCTACGATTTTTTTTTTTTTTTAATTTGGTAAAATTCAATAACTTAACTTTTAATTTTCTGGAAACTTCATCTTTTTGTTTAATAAATTCAAATATTTCTGAGTTCATTCAACAGATACTTAAAGCTTGTAATTTTCTCGAGTAAAAAGAGTATCACACACACAAAAAAGTTAAATAATTTGGAATTATGTGATTATCTCCTACCTGAAAAAAATAACAAAAAATTATTACTACAGAATTCATAAGCATACCTTATAGGAATTTATTTTTGAATTATATTTCAAAAATTATTTGCCAACTTTTTTTTTCAGAAACTTTCATTGCTTTTATGTATTTTTTTTTACTTTATATAACATTATTTTTTTAACTGGAAGATTAAAATAAAAACAAATACAAAGTTTAGTTTATGTTTTGATTTTCTAAATTATGTATTGTTTAGAAGAAAAACGCAATCACGAATTTTTGATAATATGCCATTATTAAATATTTTTTAATAAATTTGAATGTATATATAGTTTATAAACAACAAAAGAACATTTATTTACTTAATTACGCAATAAAAGATATTACTTATTTTAAAAATAGAATTTACTTACTTCCTTTTAAAAATTTTTGGGACTAACACTTTTTATTCTTTGGAACAATATATCTAACATCATTCAAAGAAAAAGTCAAACTCCTTTTAATAATTCATTGTCTGGAGATTTCATAACAATTTTAAAATAAATTTTTGTATCTACATTTGCGAACTTAACAAATATAATAATCCATCGGCTCTAGAAGCAAAACACTGCCAGCAGAGCGATAGCCTGCCAATTCTGGTACCCCTTCCTCTGTCCACTGTCAAATAGCAATATCTGGCGAATTTTTCCCCTCCTCCGCTATTTTCGAGTGGTCAGGGAGCGCTCTCGAGGCATCTGTTTTTTTCCCACGTACGTTAGGGCGAAACTTCATCTCTTGATGGAACACACGCATACATAAGGGACAGGGCCATTTCGGGCCACTCCAATAAAATGTCATGCTACCAAATCATGGGGAAACATTTAAAATAATAGAAAGACAGTAAGAGCTCTCGGGCTATTTTCCATACAGAAAATTGACGTTGGTTTCGAGTTGCTGCCCTTCCGATCGCTTCCAGATTAAATAAATAAATAATAAAAGGGAATTTCCTGCTGTTTCTTCCGCGCTGTTGCCCAGCGTCCAGATATTTTCTGTTTATCTTTTCCCGCTTGCTTTTTGGTTCCAAATTACGAAATCCTGCCCTGGGGATACGAAAGATGGTATTTGTCCGCGGCTCAAATAACCATTAAGAGGAGAGGGGAATAGTTACCATTAGGGGCAGATGGGACGGTATTTTCCAATGTTAAATTCAAATATTTGAAGCGATCGAGTTTCATTTGTTTGTTTATTTTTTTAAAAAAACGTTTAGATTTTGCCTGTGTTTAATCTTTTAAGCAGCTAATACACTTTATCTTAAATTCCTGTAAGTATATTAATATATAGAACTTTTTTTTTTTACTTTATTTAGATTAGAGCTTCATGTATGATGAACTGTTATTATTTATTTATTTATATTTTTATAATGGTTATAAGAAAATCTTTTATAAATTAATAAACAAATTCATTTAGTAGTTTTTCTTACAAAATATTTTTAAATGAGACTTTTATTAACGTTAGGAGAATTACAAATGTTAGGAGAATAATGAAATTTATCAATTTAATTTTAATACATACCTAAAAAATTATGATGTTTCTTATATTTTATTCTGCAATAAGAAGAAATCATATCACTGACTCTTTGATATGGCTGAAGCACACGGTTAAATAGCACTGAATGAACGGACCGAAGCAACAGTAACACTGTCGGGAACTGTGGTTGAGCTCTAAGGGCCGTCACCGGCCACGGTGCAACCCTTCCCTAAGGAAATACGTTTCGTCAACGATGGGAGGAGCCAAATCTCCACCTGTCCATGTATTCACCAGGTTAGCGAGAAATAACCAGGACGGTAGTTTATTATCCTCATTTCGAGATCCTCACGCCGGAAGATCGTTTATTTGTATAAAGAGGAAGCAGTAACAAATTAAGGAAAAATAGTATTACATTTGAAATTCATTTATATTTTGCATTACATTACTTAGTTTGCAATGCAAAATTATATATAAAGGTGATATTTAGTAAAAAACATTCTATTGTAATGTTCGGGTCAGTATACTGAGACGACCACTTTTCGACGATTCTATCTCACTAAGAGACGAGACGCGGAAGGATGACCACATTTCCAGTATTCCACATCATTATTTTACCTTGCTTTTCGCTCTTACTTTTTAGCATAATTTTTTTAACACGCGTTCGCGAGTATCTTGTTGTTTCAACGCGTATTATTTTATTTTAATTCAATCCGCGAGTAATCCGAATTTACCTTATTGGTAAATGTAAACGATAAGGTAAATTCGGAATCGAAGTAATACTCCTTTAATTCCGAATTTACTTTGGCGGAGGACTTTAAAATCCGTTGGCAAACAATATGCAACACTATCAATTATTACAGAATTTTAAAAAGTTTTACTTTTTAAAGTTCCTACTATTAGTGAGTGCACAATCTGCCGATATTTCTTTCTTTCTATACCTTGTTCAAATTTTCTATCATTAATAAAATACTTTTTATTCATCCACTCAAGCTCAAATACCTCTTTTTAAAAAAACTTGTATTGGACGACGCTTCATGTTAATGAAGTTTTTTTTTCTAATATTAATTCATTCATTAAATTCATTACTAGTTGAAATTCGAAATATATAATCTATTTTAATATCATATATATTCAAGCAAAAAATTTCAAAAAATTTTGCGTCTATTTAAATTAATTTTTTTTAATGGTAAATTCATTGGAATATTAAAGAAGCAATCACAGTTAATAATTCCGTTTGATGACGAAACGATCAATAATTCTAGCGGCAAAAACTGAAGTATTAACCAAAATGCAAAACCCCTGGAGCCCTCCATTCGATATCTTCACAAATTATCGATTGTAATGAAATTCAAAAGCTTACCCAGCCCTTTTTCTGCTCTACCCCCCCCATAGCCGACCCTCATTCCTCCACCTAGTTACCATTTTTTTCTTTTTGACCATCTTCCCGACATTGTCTGTGATTCATAATGATAATTATGGCGTATCAAAATGAGCTGCTGATCTTCAGTTACAAAATAACCAAAATGTATTTGAAGTAGGTAGTCAGAAGAGAGCGCAGGAAAAAAAATACACCTTTACCCACCCCTTAAAACGCCTGCGGTTGATTAACCCTCCCTGCCCATTAAGAACATGCTAAAAAACATTTTTTTACCGCTTTACCCTCCCTAATTTCTTTTCTCGAGTTATTTTTTTCAAACAGCAGCGAAGCCCCTTAATTAGCACACGGAAACAAACCCGTGAATCGTTGGGGCTGTTAGGAGAAGACGAAGTTAAGGGGCAAAGAAGAAAGGAAAAAAAAACTGTAAAGGCGCCGAGGAGAAACTATCATTGCGTTAAAACGTCATTGTGCCATCTGATTTGAAGGGCTTTTATTTTCATTCACTTCTTCATTTTTACGCCCCGCTTACTCCGATGCGGTGATGAGGTGGGGGAAGGGAAGACTTAATTTGAATGTTGAAGGAAGCACTGCGTGCGGTAGTTAGCGTTTGCTCAAGGGTCCGAGTCCAAATTGAAGACAGTTAATCGTAGGTCATAATACAAAGTATTTTCACTATTGTCGAGAATAAGGGCTTTGGTCTGAATTTTTAGTTTCGAATATTAAAGCAGCAATCACTTGTTACCTTATTTAATAAAAGTAGGATAAGGAATTATATTTTAAACTGGAAAAATCTTAACTTCCAACGTCTTAAAACAATTGTGGTATCAAATTTCTTTGATCATATATTTTTATTAAATTTTTCCGAAATTTGTAAGTTTAATAATTAAAATTTTCATATAGGCATTTATTTAATTAAAATAATAACTATACTCATTTTCTTTTTTCAGTATATTAGAAAAGAAATAAAAGTGTTTTTTTTTCCCAACTCCGTACGTTTTAGCTTATAATTCGTTTTATAGAAATAATTATCTTCTTTTTAGGTGGGTAAACGGTTTACTTGTTTTTAAATAATTTTTATATACTGTGATACGAGATAAGTTCAAATTTGAATACTCTATAGAACATATAGAAACAACCAAAAAGTATTGAATCTGTAAAAGGCTTTTTTAATATATACCAAAATTTTCAATTGGCTTCAAAATGACCTGCAATAAAAAGATGGGGATTTTCATATAGTATCCTAAATTTCAAAAACTATGTGTTAGACGTTTAAAAGGGAAGCAATTATTAAAAAATTTCATTCTAATTAAACTGAAGAATAGAAATTAGAATATCTTTTACATAATATACAAAAATTATATTTATTTTGTTAACTTTTTAAAAATAACTATTTAATCGAAATCAAGTATATTGTGTAAAACAAATTATTTCTTTTTTAAAAAGTTCAAATGCGTTTATCTGTAGGAATTAATGATGTAATAAACGTGAAAGCATAACGATAATGCATAATTCAATACACTTATTTAGTTGAGAAGTGTGTCAGTAGAGGTCGGGAGGGTGATTATTTCGAATCTGTAGTCCGAATCATCATGACATGTGCCATTTTTGTATCTTGATATTATGGTTGCATTCTGTGAATAATAGTTTCTGTATCATGTATTTTATAGAAAAAGAAAACATTGATCCATCTGTCTTTTAAAAGTTCTTTACAGTATCAGTTTTTTCTGCTTTATTTTTTTCATTTCTTTTTAATTGAACGATTTTTAGGAGTTAACAAACAGTTTATTAGCCATTAAAAACTATTATAATACAGTGCGCCTTATCTTCATATTCATGAAGTTTTTATATTTAGTTATATGATTTAATTTAATTTTTGTACAATGTTTGCTTTTTGTCCTTGTATAGATAAATACGAGGAATTGTACATTTTATGATGATTGAAAACTGTTCCTTTTACATAAAAACTGTAAATCGTCAAAAAGAAGGACCTTTAAAAATTAATAAATAAAATTCTAGGTTGAAACGAAATGCTGGATTTTTTACCCCTCATTGTTATACGATGTGGAGCTAAGAATTGCTACATTAACAAAAACATGTTTAGAGTATACGTTGCCACCGATATAAGGAAACAATTGTACTTATTTCATTAATCCATTTTTACTTTTATCAATCCTTACCAAGAAATCTACGCTTTAAGTTTTTTGTTGCTGCTTTAAGCTTGTCCATTAACAAGCTTAATGAATGATGTAATTAAAGCTGAAATTTTTATAACATTGAAGAAAACAGAAAAGAATAAATTTGACGTACAAATTAATATCAACAAATTTCCTTTTTTTAATATAGTTTTAAAAAAAATATTTTTTAACCATAATTTTTAAAATTATTACTTTTAGTAAACAGCAAACTTACAAAAGGGAGAATAACTAATATCGAACAGGAAATGAAAAAGAAATTTTGAGACGTAAATGAAACTTTTTTTCTTCCTTTCATTGTATATGGAGGAATATCTTGTGATTACACGTTATGAAGGATTTCGTTACGTAGAGGGATGCTCGTATATTCAAGAGAGCGGGTAGCGTTGTTTATTTGAAAATTCTCTCACGAATAGGAATTTGTTCTATAATTTGTATTAAATTAACTTTTATAATTCTTAGTCATAACAAAGAAATCTGTAATTTCTAGCTTTAAAATTCTGCGAAAATTGATAGGCACGCATGTATATTTCCAGGAAAATATTAAATTAACGGACGTAATATCTTGCATTTAACAAAATAATTGCCAGAAATGCATCGGATGGTACAAAAGTTAAACGTTGCTAAAAGTGAATCATTATGGTATTAAATCTTATTTTGAAATTTCAAACGATACTTTTTATACTAAACATACTTGGAAATAATATCGAGTCTTTTTTGTTGTTGTTGGTTTAATATAGTAATTTTTAATCCTTATATCTTCCAGCTGAAAATTTGCTTTTCCTAAGTTTTATAAACTTGTGGTTTATTTTTGAATTGCTATTCTATTTGATTTGGCATTAAAAGTGTTATTGTGTAAAATTCGTTTTAGAGGCAAGAGCTATAAATTTAAAATGTTCGAAAGCAATATTTTAATCTGTGATATACTTGAAAAGTACAAATCAAATGCTTTGTTTTAGTATTAATATACTATTGACGACAAAATACAATTAAAATACCGGTTAAATGAAATTACATGGTAAATTCGGCCAAGAACAATTTAGAAATAGAGCTGAATATTTTTGATCTTTTGTATTTATTTGAACATCTCTAATTTTGAAATAGTTGCGGGGTAACTATATCACCACAAATGTATAGAATATACTTCAGACCTAAATTTTATGATAAGCGTATACTTAATCTCAATTTTATAAGAATAAAATCTAAATTACCAATTTCCCTAGAATTGTTGTTTGAATTTGTGATAAGTAGAATTTAAGGACGTTTAATCAATTTCTTTTAGTATCTTTAAAAATCGAATTCATAAAATATGATTTGATTATGAATTCCAGGATATTTTATGAAAGCTCATACCATTAAAAATGATCGTTAAAGAATCTAGTAAGATTATAAAATATTGCTTTAAAAATTAACTTTTCAGGTTTCCTACTTACACTATTTTGAATAAACTGAATCATGTTTCATATAATTTTATCAGTCAACATTAGTTTTCTAATACTTAACGTTGTTCATTTTATTATCACAAATTTATTAACAACAATAACTTCAGTCTGTTCAGCAAAATCGTGCGTAGGAATTAAAAGTGTCTTTTCTTTTCACTAGATGGCAGCAGGTAACTACTTTCATTCCTATGCTACTTTCGTTAAGTGAAAGGGTATTTATTATTAATTCGTAATGAAGGAAATTGATTTATTTTATGATCCATTATCCGAACAGTTTTCGTGTTTTGTAGAAGTAATTAAATGGAAAAGATTTCCTTGGAAAATAAATAATTTATTAATTAATGATTGATAAAAGGAAATGTGATATTGTAGTAGCAAATACTTTAATTGAAAATACTTTAAAGTTGAAATACTTTAATTTAATCTTTCTAAAGACTGAAAAGTAATTAAATCAGTTAAAGGGTTCTACCTAGGACAAGCATGTTTTGAAAATCACAATATCTAGAGATTAATTTGATAAGAAAAATAAATAAAACCAAATAAAAAAAATTGTTTTTAAAAATTCCTTAAAAATTCAAAAATCAAATACATGCCTTTTTTAAAACTACACCTTTTTTTTAAATATATAAAAGTGTGTGTAAGATTATTATAATTTTAAAAATTATTCTTTTTTCAATAAAAACTTTATTTAAAAAATTACTCAAAAATAAATGCTTATATATTCATTTAATATATTTAATTAACATTTAGAATAAATATGTAAATGGTATAAGTATCTATTATTATAGAATTAAAGTAAATTGTTATTATTATATTTGACTATGTACCATAGTTCAATTGCCTTTGAATCTTTAAATACATAATAATATTTACATTTTTGATAATACGTCATAAATTAGTATGAAATAAAAATGAACTATTTTATTCAGAGAATGAGAGTGTAACACGAATAAGAACTAAGAATCTCTCATATTTTTAGGAAAATAAAAGAATTATTCATCAAATTTAGCATGTTTAGATTTATTTCAAAAATTTTAAATTATGACTAACTCTACTCATAAAACTTTTCAAAGTTTTGATCCGCATAATAAATATTCGCTTGAACCTCAGTCCTTTTTTTGTTCTCATTTATTTATGGATTTGCTTTGAATGCCCTGGATACTTGAACTGACTTCTTAGAAGTACTTGTTGCTGATGAGGTGAAGTTTCTGAAATAAAAAGCATTTCTTCCCCCTTAGACACACATTTTCTTAGAGTGAAAAGATTTATTTATAAAAATTAGTATAAAATTAATCTGGAAATCTATTTAAGTAATTATTTTGGTGTGATTCTACATTTCTTTCAAAAATATGCGTGTAACAAATAAATAAATACAAATATTGTTTCAAAATTTACGTTACAGAATAATGTTTTTAAAAAATATAGTTTATTTGTAATTGCAAAAATCGGTTAGTATTATTTTTTCAACATTTTTTTATGCTCATAGTATTTTATTTTATGCTAATATACTTTTGCGTAGATGAGGATAATATTATGTGTACTCATGAAATAGTTGATCGATTATCGAAGAAAGATGCTATATATTTTTATCATTTTGCTAACGATTAATCAAAAAATGCTACGATAACTTATGCTTTTTGATAATTATTGCATGTCAAGTACTTATGTGGCATATTATAGTTTTGATATTTGTATATGATTTAATTAAATTCAATCATATTTATGACAAATAATTTATTTTTGTTACTTGTAAATATAAATCATTAAAAGCCTTCAGCTAATTTTTATTATTGATATTCAGAAATATGGCAAATTTCAACTTTTGCACTGCTTTAAATTTCATTATGCGTAGATCATCATATTCAAGCCCTGAGTAAGGAAGTATTTTACATGAGGAGGTTAACTGGTCCCTTTTGCCTTGAGAACTCCAAAAATACTGCTTCATTAATCTCAATCAGCGGGCCGGTTCAATGTGGATAGATACTACTTTTCCCAATACTTGGAGTTCCATCACAACGTTTTTATCCTAGTATATTTAAAACTTGAAGAATTACACCATTTTTTTCAATAGAGAATCAAATTTGAATCCTTTATGTAAATCAAACGCAACATCTCTTCAGTAACAAATTAGAAACTTCTCAATGCTAATTAACAAACAAGACTTGCTACAACAGATTGTTTTTTTTTTCTTCAGCTAGATCAAACTAACAGTCTACTCACGCCTATTCCAACTTTTTTTTAAACTTTTTAATAGACTAACTAATAAGTCTTGCTGTAGGTATCAGTTTTTTTACGGGCAGATCAAACTAACAGTCTACTCACACCTATTGAGTTCTTTAAAAGGCTGACTAATAACATTTGGTTTTTTTTTTTTGTTTTTTTTTCTCTCTTCGGTTCGATCGAACTACCAGCCTATTCATGTTTTTTAAAAAACTAACTAATAGGGCTTGCTTCATTTTTTTTTTCTTTTGCCAGATCAAACTAATAGTCTATCCATGCCTATTCAAATTTTTAAAAAGCTTTTTAAAAGACTGACTAATACGACTTGCTACAGTTCTTTTTCTTCTTCTAGATCAAACTAACAGTCTGCTTATGCCTATTCAAACTTTTTTAAAGACTTGGCAATGAGACTTGCTTCAAGCGTCTTCAAAACAGCAGTCAACTAACAATCAAAATAACCGTCTTCTCACACCTATTCAAGCTTTTTAAAAAACTGTCCATACCAATTATTTAAATATATTTTGATTTCTACCTAACCTTCTTTTGGATTTTGAGGAAAATTATTCTAAAAATATGGTCAGATGCCGAGAAAAATTGTTTTGCTGGTATCCTTGTGGGATTTGTCTTTTGATGAAATATCTCACAATATAAAGTCAAAGTTTTCGAAAAAGTAGTACAATTCTTATCAACATTTAGATTTTGATTAATAAGATCATCAAAATGTGACCAGATGCCGACAGAAATTGCATTGGGATCTTATGGGATCTGTCATTCGAGGAAATGAAGTCAAACGTTTTCAAAATGTAATACCATTCTTATCCACATTTATATTTTGATGAATAGGATCTTCAAAATGTGGTCAAATGCCTGCAGAAATTGCTTTGCAAGCATTCTTGCAGGATTTGTCTTTCTGGAAAATATCATACAATATGAAGTCAAACTTTTGGAAAAAGTAGTGCCATTCCCATCCTCGTTGGCTGTCTTAAATTATTCAAAACCTCCTGCCTCAACAGCAATTACTCTCCGGCAGGCATTATCTTGGCACAGCTAATGGCAGGCGTCCTTGTCCCAGACCTGCAAACAACATCTCCTCAATCACAAATCATCCCGGAGAAGGCTGTTTCCGTATCTCCAAAAACTGAAACCTTCCGCTTTCGGCCACTACCTCATCTCATAATAATTACTCAAGATTAAAAAAGATCGCTCTCCCTCTCTCTCGCCAATTAGTCGGACGGGCGACGGTGAAAACGCCTGGCGATATATATATCCGCGTTGCATATTTCCATCTTCCCTCTTCCTATCTCTTCCCTTTCCTTCCAGTTATTAATTTAGCGAAGCCATTCATCATAATTTTATGTCCCAAAGTAGTAAATTGGTTTAGTCAATCAATGGAATTAAGCAATTTTCCTAAATGCACTCTCCGACTTGGGCTACAGACCGCTTTTCGGGCAGGCGGGGCATCGGAGGGATTTTTATGAGTGTGGATTGGTTGGGTGGTTTGGCGATTTTGAGATTGCCATTGGTGGAAACGTAGCAATCCTAGAAAAAGGTAATTCTATTGATGCTGATTGTTATTCTGGGAGATAAAAAGTTAACGAGCTTTGGCTGGATTGTGAAGTCGCCAAGTTACTTTCAAGGCAGGTTTTGTAATTTTTTTTAAAAAAATCTTTCCAGTTATGTTTCTTTGTATGGTGAGAATGTTTACAAATAACATTGCTTATTTTAAATTAATTGAATAAAAATTATAAATTGAGTGAAGATACAGTAAAATTATGTCATAAAATTTATTATCAAGTATTTTTTCTCAACAAAGTTTTATGTAAAAAGTATTTTCCTTTAGATAATGTATTTTTAAATGTATTCGTAAATAAATAATTATAAAATGTATTGTAGTATACTTATTGCTATTTGTCACGCCTGCTTTTTAATAATATAAATATAACTAAACTATGTGTGTCAGAATATATTAAATTCATAACAATTACTTTTTACCGTCCAATCATTTTTTAGAATTTCGCTTTTAATTCTTATAGTCTTTTTGTTGCTCAATTCCGAATTTCATATTCTAAGTAATTAATATATTAATATAAAATATTGTTGAATGTATATTTTTCTAGCAGTTTCTTGTGAAGAAAGTTTGTAAATCTTAGAAAAAAGTTGAGGTTATCCTGATGGAAATTCAAAATCGTAGCCTTCCTGCGAAATGCATTTTATATCAGAAATTTTTTGGAGTATCATTATTTTACTGACAATTGAATAATAAAATTTTCATAATTTATTTAATTTATACATAAGAAATAGTTTGTTAATTCATTGTTTTAAGCAGTAATTTTATCTTTCAGTAATTTACTTTTCGAAGATTTGAATTTCAGTATATTTTCCTGATATAAGAACCCAGGACGAAACGTTTTAAAACCTTTTTCTGAGATCTTGAAAATAGAAACTAAGACTTTTTGTCTGTGATAAATAAAAATTTACCGTGGCAGATATCATTTTTTGTTTGTTTCTCATTTCTTTTCGTATCTCAAAATGTAGAAACCAACAAAATCATTCTTTAAAATATTTCTCGAACTCCGAGCTGTACTTTTATACTTGATTAAGAAAAGAGTTTTTGTTGAAAGCAAACTTAAGTGCCAAGGGGAGAAAAAAAAAAGAAAGGGAAACGGGAGCAAAAAGAACTTTTTCCGCCCGAAATTATTCCTTCTAATATGTCACTTCCGTTTGACGTGGTTTCTGTTTTAAGAGATAATGACGTTTTAACGCTGGGCCCAGTAATCGGTCCCAGCAATTTTTCCTAATTTCAATGGATGTTTGGACGGAAAGATTCGGGCTTTATTGATATTGAGGAAGGCAGATAGATATTACGTTAAGAGCCTTTCATGTCCGTGGATAGTTTCTGTTTGTCATATGCTTTTCCTTTCTTTTTCTTTGGAAAGCTTTCGCTCTGAATGCTGTGCGCCTTGTTCAAGAATGCGAAGGCATAAAAATCTTAACTGATGTGTTATCCGAGTGTGTGCAAACGAATGTTAGAAAGAAAAAGAAGTTTTTAAATGTGCTTACGGAGATATTTTAATGGGAGTGAGTTTTGTTTTTTCCCCATAGGTTATTATTGTTATATACTTTTCAGAACAAACGTTTCAATGTTTTGAAAAATGGACGATAGAAGGATGGATACTTTGTATGCTATTTCAGGGGGAAAATAATTATGTTCTTTATTTTATTTTACTTTATATCTTTACATCGTAATTTCCACTCATGTTTAAATAAATTTAATATACGAATCTTCAATATTCGAAGGTTAGACAAAAAATTGATTGCTCTGCTCAAAAAAATAAAAAGGAGCTACATTTTGCAGAAACTTTATTTGTATGCTAAATTTTTATGCAAGACTTATTTCTTGACAAAATTAATTTCATTATTTAAATATTTCTCTAGGCCTTGCTCAAGTTTTTCACATCTTTCTAGAAAGAAGTCCGGTCCAATATCTTGGACGAGTGCAAAGGTTTCAGAATTTATCTCATTTGGTAATCTTTCCTCGGTCTTAATGGTCTTATATATGTTCATTCACAAACATATTATATCACTTCGTCATTGCATTTTTCGGTGTACACTTCATGCTGATAAACTTCAGTGCTTTTTACACCCATTTGCCCCCCTCCCACCCCAAAAAACTGAAACCCTGCATACATTTTTTCTTTGGACAGCATTTGTATCTGCCAAGACTTTCAATAAACCAATATTGTTATGTGAAAATTATCTGCACCATCCCTCAATTTAGATGAAATTCTGAAGAAAATTACAAAATTCCATCAAAATAAACTGCTACTGAAAATTTTTACTACTTTGTAAAATGTAGAAACTTTTCTATACATATATCTACTGTGTCAATGGTTCTTAAATCAAGCTCTTTACCTTGAATTGGTGAATATTAATAATTATTGAAATCATGAAAAGTAAAGGCATATGGGTTATTTTGAGTAAAAAATTAATTAGAAAATATCTTGATATAAATCCTTTATTAAAATGTTCAAAACTTGGTGAAACGGGATTGTATTGAATTTTTTTTTCTATATTGTTTCAGACCATATTCTTCATTCTTTTCTTTACCACTTATATATAAAAAAATAATTAAGAAAGGTTATTGATTTGCATCATCTTTTAAAAAGTTCATTGATTGATTTTTTCCATATCTAAAGGTGGATTTCATTTGATGTCTAACGTATTTTAAGCGGAAATATTGCCACAAGAAATACTTTCCATAAAATTTTTCAAAATACTTTTGAATCAGTCTAAAAATTAATTTTACATGATTTTTTAAAGCAAAAATTTTATTATTAAATTTTATGTCTGTTCTTAACTCGAACTTTAATAATCCACCTTCAACATAACACTTGCAAATATTTATAATGTATTTTCATTACTGCTAGAAACATGATAATTGCTTAGTAAAAATAAAATAAGAAAACATCTATATTTCCATTATATTTTTAGTTTCTCTAAATTTTCTCATCACCTTTAAATTTCATTTATTTGTTTTTTACTTCACAGATCATGGAGATAAAAACGGAAGTGGTCAACCAGAGGAAGAGACCGTTGACATCGATAGTGGGTACTTCCGCTGTCACGAGGGACACCCTAGTGGACTGTGCCGCTTGTCAGAAACCCATAAGGGAGAGGTACCTCCTGAAAGCTCTGGACCAGTTCTGGCACGAGGACTGCTTGAAATGTGCCTGCTGCGACTGCCGTCTAGGGGAAGTGGGCTCCACACTCTTCACCAAGGCCAATCTTATACTCTGCAAAAGAGATTATCTTAGGTAAGCAATTCGTTTTTGATGCCATATAGAATTTCTGCAATTATGTTTTGCTTCACTCCCATGAATGAAATTTAGATAAGGAAATATTTGGGGGTACAACCTTAGTCAAATTAGCTGTCTGTCATTCCTGAGAATTCGAGATTAAGTATAATTCTTTTGATCCATCCTTGGCTAATACTACTACTATACTACTACCTTGATACTATTACTAAATCGGAATTGGGTAATTAAAGCAATACTGTAGTTTTAATTCTGTTCCGAATTCCCGTAACGACAATAATGAGCGTTTCAGGCATCCTGAGATAATATGATAAATAGAATTTAACAGAGAATTTTTTCTGCTGTTAAATTTGGGGGTTTTATTTTCTACATGACTAGCAAAATATATTTTTTAATGTATTGATGGACTAGGGAAACATATTGGATTTTTTTTTTCTTATGATATTTTTATATTTCGTCTTGCAATTTTGAAGTGTTTCCATGATCTTTATTTCCTACATTTGCATGTAACATTGTAAATATTCTGTTTTATTTGGCTACTTTCTACAGTTCAAAATAATACGGAGGGTAACTCTAAGGATCTAACTCTAAGTAGGCAGAATTCTTCTAAATTTTGCATGCTTAGAGTTAGATATCATGCAATGAATTTGATATCATTTATATATCTGAAATGATCAACCAAACTTTCTTTAATAATCTTTATTTACAATGTCATGCTTATAAAGTTCTGACAATTTTATCAAAAAATGTTCACATAAAACACCTCAAATTTACAATAGGCAACACAAAAATGTTAATATAAACTATCATTTATATCATATAGATCATTTAACTATTATTTCATTTCATTTATATCTCAAGAAAAAATTCCAAGATGGTACTGAGTCCATCCATAAATCAATTTACTTTCTTGAAGAAGAATTAACTAAGAAATGGCGTCTGTTTATGGCTTTTATTACGGCAACATTATCTGTTATCGTTTAATTAATAAGTAAATATGTATTACAGCCCTTCTTTTATCGTTGAATTCAGATCCTTGGTCATTGCACTTTTTTTGAACTTAATAATTGTTCTCTCTGAAACCAATATTTTCATTTAGGAAGAAGTTAAATTTGGAGAGATCTGGCTAATAAGCCGATTGTAAAAATATCGGAATGGGAGAATTTTAAAGATGCTTTGACAATAGGAGAGACCTGTGAGCACTTAAGATTTATCTCTCATTTAGTTTTTCATCCTTGTAATCAAGATCTATGCGTATTCCGATATTTCTACAATATTCCGTAGGAGTTTGAATTGGATGAATTCTATCCTGCTTAGCCAGTTGCAAGATAACTGTTGTTTGTTTTGCGGGAAACAACTAAATTCGTTCAAATTTAAATGATAATTAAAAAGTCCAGAACTTTATGAACGATAGCACTAGATTTTTTCTATATTGTTCGCTTTGAAAATAACAGTTTCTCGATCATATTTCATCTATAGATTTTCATGAATGAAAAATATTAATGCGCACATATCTGTGCATAGTAATGAATATTTATTTATTTATTTCAGGCTCTTTGGTACGACAGGACTGTGTTCCGCCTGTAACAAAACCATCCCTGCCTTCGAGATGGTGATGCGAGCCAGAGGCAACGTGTACCATTTAGAGTGCTTTGCTTGTCAACAGTGCTATCACAGGTAAGATAGAATTTAATTTAAATTACATACTTTAAATGAATTACTTTCAGTACTATAGTATAAACTACCTTCAGTGTTAATTCCATTTTAAGGAACAAATTTAAATAAAATTATTCAGGAAATTCAGTAGACATTTTTAATTTTGGGCAGATTTAGTCGTAATTGAAAATTTAATCTTGCGATTATCATTTGATTGATTTGTTCAATGAATAAATAAAATATTTAAGTAATGTCGCAAAAAAAGTTAAAAAAGGCAGCGTATGTTTCATAATTATTGAACAGGATCTAATTTAGCATTATTTATCCGTCAAGCCCAAAATAATATTTCAAATGAAAGAAAAAAAACACAGAATTTTCATGCCACTCTACTCAGAGGAATAATCATTATCAGAGTCGGATTATCAAATATGCAAAAAATAGGCAAAATATGAAACATTTCTTGGAACTGCAGAATTTTAAGGATATCGAGATTATATTATTTTTAGGAGTAGTTTTTACAGATCTAGTATTTTTAGGAGTAATCCAATTTTTAACTTTAATTTTATATGCAAGTGCCATGTTTTTAATACACCCCCCCCCCCCCCCCAAATTTTAAAAAGATTTCGTTAAAATTTCTGAATCTTTTCTGAGTACTTTCTTTTCAAGTTTCCAGTTCACTTACACATCAGTGTACACTTTATTTTGGAAACTGAGTATCTTGTTTTTGAATATGTAGAATATATTAAAAAAATAGGTTGTATTTTTTTAAATAATAATATATATTTTTTCTTCTGCGTTCGATATTTTGAAATCAGCACACTTTAAGGCTATTTCTAGGAAATTTGTTTGAATTATTTCAATTCATTTTGACAGCTGCATCTTAAAATCTGCTTATTGCTGTTTGAAATGAAAATCATTAACAAAACAGCTGGGTTGGGAAGTTAGCAGGGGCAAATTGGACATGAAGTTTTTATTGTCTAAGATTTCTCTATAGAATTTAACCCATACCTCATCATCATAATGTTAAAAACGGTTTTTTTTCTTTCATTTAAACAGCTTATTAATATTACTTGTATCAGTATAGAAATACTCCTGATTTGCAAATCTTGTTTTATAAATGGATAATTGAATCTATAAATATCGGTTCTCCTGTTACAGGTTTTGCGTCGGTGATCGCTTCTACTTGTTCGAAAACAAAGTTTTGTGTGAACTAGACTATGAAGAACGAGTGTTACTTGCATCTTTACCTTACGGCTCCTATAACAGTCTCGACCAAATACAGAGACAGACGGACAGTCTCATTCCTTTATCACCTGCCGTCGACGATGCATCCAGTGGCTATGGAAGCCCTAGCTCCCTCATCAGTGATGGTCACTAGTCTGCGGTCAGTTACCACTTTTCATGTCCGGACTTGAAAACAAAACAAAACAATGGACATGTTCTGTAACTGGCGAGAAACTACTTGTTGTTTGGCACCACTTTGAGGCATGCTTCAGGATGCGAAGTTTTTACTGTTCTCTGTTTGTGTTAAATTTTTCAAATAAGTGCATGGTTGGAGCATCTTTATGAAGAGATTATTGGAAAGTCAATTTGAAAGTTATCGTAGATGATTGATTATAGTCAATGGCAAATCAATAATATGTTGAAATCCCTAATAAATGTCAAGATATTGGTAACCACTATCTTAGGATTATAAGAAAAAGTTCTTTGAAAATAGAGCCATTCCCTTGATATAACAATTTTTTTCATAAAATATTCGTTACGATGAATGGTTTTTAGATTATTGAATAAAACCAGTGACAAAATTTTTCATAGATTATAACTATAAATAATAGACGATAGAACTTTTAATAAATTTTGATGAATAGGAATATATGACAAAATTCATCATTGATTATTGGTTAGAATCAATGAAGCTTAAGTATTACGTAAATCTTTGAATGGCGCAACATTCATTTCTATCTATCTTAGATCTTTATAATTTATATAAAGACCTAAGAGACTTTATAAAGTACAGTTCATTCTCTTGACATAACAGTCACATGAAAAAAAACTTATCATTTCGTCTAATTTCTATCTCAACGGTGCTCTTAATTTTTTCTCTGTTATATTCACAAAAGTAATCGACACATTTGACGCATATTTCTTTTAAATATAGATTTCATTTATTAAAAAAATTATGCTAAATAAAAAAGCCTTTATTTCATAGAATACCAAGAATTCCTAAATTAGTTCAATATATCAGTTACTTTCAAACATATTAAGTCAAAATTCGTACTTATTGAAACTGATGTAATGTTACCTCTTTCGATGGATTTTTTTAAATACTGTTGTTGTAGGTTGCCATTGACTACAATCAGAAATTATGTAAGTACACTGAAATTCAAAATCCGTACATTCTATCCACCCAAATGTATCAATTAAAGTCGTCATTTTTTATTATATTTTCCCTTTATTTTTATTTTATCTTCTTTCTATTAATTCAAAACTAGTAACCTTATTAAAGAATATTTGAGTTAAGACTTGAAATAGAAGTGAGTAAATTGGGCATTTCTTTTAAGCAATATTCTTTCAAATTTAATTTCATAAGTGAGTAAATTACACAGTTTTTTTAAATAATAACCTTTCAAATTTGAAATCATTTAAATTCATAACTATTCCTTAGAGTATTAAGTTGTAGCTAGTCAAAAATTTGTGAAACAGAAATGAGTAAATGACGCAATTCTTTTAAGCAATAACCTTTTGAATTTGAAATCACTTAAATTCATTACTACTCCTTAGAGCAATTAGTTGTAGCTAGTCACAAATTTGTCAGAAATTCAATTGCTAAAAGGAGTTTCAGCTGTGTATTTTTAATTTTTAACTAATCATTCTTCTTTTTGCTGCACAAAAAGTATATTTAATTCTCATAGGTGAAAAGCGGTTTTTGCCATTTCATAAATTTTTTATATGATTTCTAAATCCTTTGGTATAGGCAGTATGTCTCAACATAACGATGCTCCTCTGAACTAATTTTTTTAAAAATGATCTAAACAAAATGATAGACAGGTGAATAATAATAGAGTATATATCTGCAAGCATCGTTTGAAAACTGAACATTTTATATTTTCAACTCTTCAGTCTCGGAGGACTTTGGTGAAGTCTAGAGCATTTCGTAGATGACATAGGTAATATTCACTGACAGTCAGTTCCTGCTCTGATTTTCATAAACTACTTTTTAGAGATGAACAGATAATAAAAACTGAGGAAATGAAGAAAATGGTGCAAATTGCAAAATCTATTATATGTTTGTTGATTTACAGGTTGCGAAATTGTAGAATTGCGAAGACGTGTACATTGTGCAATTAAAAGTTACATTGAAACTGCAATCATAACGTATTCAAGTATTTAGATGGCAATGGCTTTCTTTGCAATTTATTTATATTTGTTAAAAAAATCCTTCAAGAAGTCATACAGGATCATTGAAAAAAAATTCTGTTTTCATCTTCAAGAAATTATTTTCGAAATTTCTAAAAGTATATTTCAAATACATAAAAATTGTGAAGTAATGCTTTCCAAACTAACTACTAATGGCAGAGTGTTCTGATATGACAACTTGAAGGACATATATCATGAAATGGTTTATTTAAGATAATTATTTATATTAATTCATTATGATATTAATTGTTGTAAATGTTTGTTATATTTATTTAGAATCCTTTGATATATATTTTAAAGAAATTATGTGTTTTTCTAATATTGGAGTAAATTATTATTTCTATTTACAATGCTGCACAAAATATTAATAATTTTATTGAGAATAAAATTAATGTAATTGGGATTAAGATTAAAAATTCGCTGAATTGATTGCTTAAAAATTTGATTCAAATTTGTTTCAATTTAATAAAAATATCTACAAAATAATAGAAATAAATAGTCTCCCTAAATAACCATAATTTCATTTTATTAATCTGTTTGCATTCCTTATTATATAAAGAAGTAGAAAATGGTACATTGAAATTATCTATGTATATTTAAAAAATTATTATTAGTATTTTTTATTCATAATATTTCAGCAATATATATTGATGACAAATAATAATTTTCTCGAAATAGTGATACGGATTTTCTTTCAAAATTCTTAGTTCTTTTTTTAATTACTACACAGATTGGTTTATCATATGGACTAGCACAAGCATAGATATTTTTTAGGTAGAAAGGCATTGAATATTAATATTAAAATTTTAAGTTATCGTCCACTTCAACATGAAATTTATGTCTGTGATTTTCCCACAATCTTCTAAAGTAATGGCGATCGTAAACTTTTTAACTAACCTTGAAAAAAATAAAGATAAAGTAAATGAGTAATATTACATGTCAAGAGGAAAATTATGTACAATCTAACATAAGAATTGCATTCAATTGAAAAAGCTAGAAAAAAAACCTGACATACTTCTGCAGAAACACGGATTCAGCTTTTTCGGAATCTAATATTATCATCTTTAGGATCAATTAATTTTCTTTTATGTAATAGTTATACGATATTTTTATATAAGCAGTTTAAATAAATTTATTCATTTTATTGCACTATGAATCATATTTTACTTCTCGGTTTTTATGTTTGGGAGAATTCGTTGTTTTACGAAGTTCAGTTTTCTTTGTTCCAAGAGTTTGTGCCATGATTTTAAAAAGAATTTAATTACATTTTGGCATTTTAAGAATAAAAAAAGACCTTTGTGGCAGTTTATGGTCTTTGCAGTGCCACAAAGTATTAGAAATCAAATATTTTATGCCATAGCATACTTTACTTAACGATGGAATGTCCGACATTTCATCATTTTATAATGCTATGCATTTGGCTACATATTGAATCCAGAATTTACGATATATTTTCGCTGTAAATCTCATGTGTATATTAAGTTTGGCTGACGCGGAGCCTGTTGCCGAGAACCAAACATTTGAAAGCTAGCATTTGGCGATATTTTGAATTCTGAGTTTTGCGATTGACATTTGGATCCTGAGTTTGAGACTGATTTTCACCTGAAATCCCATGCATAATGTAAGTTTAGTTCATACTAAACCAGTTATCGAAAACCAAAAATTCGAAAGCTAAGTATTTGGTGATGTTTTAAATCCTGAATTTGCGACTTACTTTCACCGAAACTTTGGACCTTGAATTTGTGACCTATTTTTACCCAAAAACTCTTGTGTATGTATATAAGTGAACTGTTATGCTGAACCTGTTATCGAGAACCAATCGTTTAAAAGCGACATTTTGAATCCTGTGTTTGCGACCTATTTTCATCGACATATTAGATCCTAAGTTTACGACATATTTTCGACGAAAATATCTTTTGTATATAAGTTCTTTAGTGCTGAATCTTATCGAGAATAAAGCGTTCAAAAGCTCGCATAGTTTTAAAGTTAGAGTAATGTATACAAACTTATTTGCCTTACTTATGATCTAACCATATTTTGAACCAAAATCGCCTTCGAAATGGGCAGAAATCAAATAAAAACATGGCATCGTTTGGGCACTCAATTTTTCATGTAATCAATGCCTTGCATTCCTGCGTTTTGTATCTGTCACAAAATAATGCCGGGTTTACACTCGGCCAGTTATAAATAGATCAGCAGTCAACGCATGCGCAAAAAGAGGCTGATTTATGTTTGCCACAATTTTATAAGATAGATTCAGGCATTCTATCCTTGACTAAAAATTGCCATTTCGAGTCCCTATTTTTTTCTTTATAATTGTTTATCTCATTAAAATTATGGATATTCACACATAGGAACATTATAAAATAAAAATAAAAATCAACATACTTCAATTTGGAACATCATAATAATAACAAAAAAAAAAAAAAAAACCTCCCAAAGAGCAAAAAATGTCGGAATTAATCTATTGTAAGTAATCAATTTCTACACCCAAAGAAATTGCCAAATTTTACAAACTTATGCGCAGTAAGAAAAAAAGATACAAAACAGCGGCATGTTTTTGTTCCTTTGAGAAAATTACTTGCCACCAACTGAACAGCATTTTTGAGCCTTTCTACGCATGCGCTGCCTACTGGCCGGTGTAAACACAGTATAGTGATCAATGGACTTAGACATTGATGTAAATGCCAATTATAAGTCTGCTATACATTTTTTTATTTCCCTTCTCCTTATAATATATGCTCTGGTCTGAATTGCGAATTAATTGTAACAACAACTGTAAATTTTGAAGGCTTAAGAAAGTGCCACATTTTTGTCTATATAAGTAAATGTGTCTTATTTTCCCACTAGATTTAAATTGTGAAAAATGTTTACGATCGTCTAGTTAAACCATTTTGTCTTTACAAAACTTAACTAATCTGATTCTTTAACTATTATTGAAATTCATAACTTTTTTTTTGTATCACAAACGATTTTTTTCCTCGAAACACTGATTTATATATTCCATCATTTTAACAAGTGTTAAGGAAATGTAATAAAATTGTACAATATACAAATTTTTTTATTTAATCATGCTGTCGGAAAACTTATAATTGAGTTAGATATTTTGGACTAAATGCTGTTAAGTCATTTAGAGTCTGCTTTTTTCTGTGAATGCTTGCTGGAGAAAGCTTCTCACTGATATATTAGTCAGTATCAGTGCATCTATTTACGGAAAAGAATGTTTTAAATAATGAACACTGCATTCGTGTAATGTTGTTCATGCCTTTAAGACAGTGGTAGCGGATGCTATTAAAATCGTAGTTCAGAACAAAGGAAATTTTGTATTAATACTAAAATTTTAAATACATATTTTTCATTTTTAAATTAAAATATAAGGTTTATTTGTAATTTACATAAAATTAATTGCCATAAGTAGTTAATTTTTGGTAAGGCCAATATAAATGTATCGATAACTTGAAAACATTTTTTAAAGTTTATTTTTTAATCAAATGAGTCCAAATTTTTGATAAATATTTGAAAATTTTGTGTGATGATTGAGTTTATAATTGTAGTAAATTAATATTTCGACAAAAATATTTCTGGTCTAAAAGAACAGAAAGTTGAAACTTATGTTGATTTGAAAAAAATAAATAAATATATTGTCTTTTTATTATGCACAAAATCACCAAAGGGATATTTGTTTAAGGGATTTTATTATTATTATTTTTTTTTAAAACATACACAAAGATTTTGCATGTGCTTTATTAGGTCTATACTTTATGATTTTGCTTATACAATCTAATAATGATAATTATTAGATTACTTTTTATTGGAATTTAATATGTATAAGCCATTTTCCTGGTCTCCTAGATCTGAAAAATGTTTCTATGAGATTTTATTGAATTAACCTGAACATGGCTCAACAACAATTTATCAACTTCTAAAACATTTCTTAAACCTCGATAAGAGATCCTTTATTGTTTAAATTCTTATAGAATCATTAATAGTTTTCCTAGTGAGTCTTATAAATCCGAATTGGCTTTTATGAAACTTAAAAAAATTAAAATTTATTGCTAATTTAATCATATACTTTAACTTTCGGATACCTTTGGCTTTGAGATCTTTTATACCAACTATATTGATATTTATGTGAACGTTTAAAACAACAACAAATAATATCAATTTAATGTTTTAAAATTATAACGTTATGGGTTTTTCTGTATTCATTGGTTTATATACAATGTTTAATAAAAAATTTCTTAATATGATTGTTTAAACTATGTTTCTAATGCTCTGCTACTTCTGTCTATTTGTACAAAGCTATATTGAAAAATAAAGAAAGTAATAATGCTGTAAAGTAGATCTCTTGGAAGTGGACATGTATATATATTTGATGGTCATGTGTAATAAAATATGATTAAAAAATGTTCCTAAAATTATGATTTTTTTGGTGTAAATTTATTTCACTATATTCTGAAAATAGAGCACAAAATCATTCAGTAGGTTTAAGACAACACTTTTTGAAAAACTCTTTTATATAAACTTAAAACAATTATAAGTTTGCACTTATAATTATTATACAAATCATATAAATGCAGTGTTTCAGAGACCATGCATAGCGAAGGATAATACATAACATAGAAGTATAGTGATTAACAACATTTTCATTTATTTTTAAATGAACCAGCGGGAAAGGTCTTACCAAAACTTTCTCGTATACGTAAGACACTTGTCATGCTAGAGATCGAACGCCTTGTATGGCATTGGCATAGTTGCGAAAAACTAAGTTTTGGCAGGAATTTAATTTTTTTCTGAAACAATCACGTTACTCTTAGCCAGTTCTTTGGCGATTCTTCCCTGACTTTTCGTTAATAGTATCCGAAAATCAAATTTGTGCTTTAGACACATTTTTCTCAACGTATTACACAAAAATTGCCCTTGTAGTCATAAAATATTATAACATTTTATTGTAGTTATATTAACGTCCCGTTTTGAAGCAACACTAGGGCTATTTTGGGACGGACCTCGCAATTTTGAGCTGCGGTCAGATGACGAGAACGAAACCTGACGTGGCACTCCCCTTTCCTAGATTCTATACCACATCAGCCTGTGGATATTTGGTTCCGAAGGATTTATCGTGCACCAGACTCATATACACGACGGTTCATCTCGAGCCTGAAGAACTTCGGTTCCAAGTCCGAGATCTTATCATCTGACCTACACGTCCCACCAGAGAAATAGAGTGACATTGATCCTCCCCTCTTCAAACTTCCACGCCACACCAACTAGAGAACGTTTGGTCCCGACGGATTTAACGTTCACTTAAACGGCGATTCTTCGGAGGAATCGGATCTCGAACCTACAACCTTCCGATTCCGAAGCCGAGACTTTGCCAAAGCGGGCTAAATCTTATATCGAATCTGATATATTTAAGCCAGTCCGTTTTCAAAATATCAGAATTAGATGTTCATGATACAGACTGACAAACAATCAACAATTTGTTGGATTTAACTCAGTATTTGGTAAGCCGGCAAGACTATATATTAAATTTCAACGGTCCAGGTCGAAATGTTTTCGGAATAAGAGGCAGACAGACGGACGTTTTTCACAGATGGGTTTTTCGTATTTAGGGTGATCTAAAATGTGGAGATTCAGCTAAATTCCGATTTTGAATTTTTTGACTATTACTATTTTTTTTATATACTAAGTATAAGAGAATGTAAAAATGGGTATCTTTATATCTATAATTTTTTATTGAATTAAATTTAAATTCTAAAAGCATTACGTATTGATTCCGTAATAGTATTTTATCTTGAATAATCGATTTTCAAAACGAAATGCAACAGCAGAAAACAAATACAATAGCTTGTCAGTATTCAGGCACATGTCGGAACTTATTTGCTTTTTATATTAAGATGCTACTGGAAGCATGAAGGTTCGATAAGAAAAACACATTTTAATATATAAAACACATTTTACATATCTATATTTATGATACAAAATTGTATGGAACATAATCACATCTTGAATAATATATATTGCAGAACTTAGGAACTTTCTCACCATTTTATCTTGAAGCTCTATTTCCAAAGTACACATGTAAATGAAATAATTTGTGATTGAAGTGTTTTATACTTATATACAGTTGTCTAAACTGTAGAAACATGAAAAAAAAATCTATATATTTAAGGAAATCTAAAATGTATACAAAAAGTACTTAATTTACTACATGGATTTAGGTATTTTTACTGTAATTGGTTTACTGTAATGTTTGGACTTTATATTCGCTCAAATTTAATTCAGAAAAAAGAAAATAAAAACTTATTTAAAACAGACTCACAAAATTGACCTGTGATCTTATCATTATTCAACTTTTGACAAATAGACAAACTTGCTCAATTTCAACATTTTAATTTCAAAATGCAATGATATATTTAAATGAAAAACACTTAGCCATGTTACTTTAATTGCAAGTGAATTTCAAAAATATTTAGTTTTTTCTTTATTTCTTCATTTATTTAATATTGTATCCAACATCCTTCTTTTCTTTAAACATCAAGTGAATAAAATCGATATAGCCCTTTCATTATTACACAAAGTGCTTATGGTTTACAGAAAAATTAAACGATCTACTACTGAATATATACAAAATAGTTATCTAAATAAATAAAAATGTATATATTCATTTGACCTTATGTATCATTTATAGGTTTGTTTGTCCTTTCGTTTACATACCCTAAAAAATTTTAACAAAAGATCAGCAAAGGGTTTTCGACCAGATTAAAATTTTCTCAATAAGGGTTTTGGTTAATTTTTGTCAAGCGAAGGATTGAAAATCAAATCTCCTCTCCCTTCTCCCCCAAAAAGTTCACGTATAAGAGGCCTGTAGCATATTAAATTTGTTCTGGTCAAACTTTCTGCTTCAGGTGTAGTACGGGATTAGCAAGACAAGGAAACCGGTTATGGTGCCAGTCTTTGATTTTGCATGTTCGAACCGTGGTCCGTACCAAATTCGAAATCGATTCTCGCGCTTGTAAAAAAATAATTTAGAATATCAAAAGTTAACTTTTAGTAAAATGATTTATTCAATAATAGATAATTCACACAAAATGCTTATAAGATGTATTTAAAATAAATGAACATACATCCGCAAAAGTAAAAGAAAATAAGACAAAAAAAAATCAAAGAAAAAGTTGTTCTATCAAGCCATGCCTTGTGGACAAAGATAAACAACGCAAAAATTAAGTTATACATAAGCATTGTAATTTTCAAACATGGAAGTAACTTCGTTCAATATATCAAACATATTGTGCAAAATACAAGTGCACTCTGGATGTGTAAGGATAAGTCATATCGCGAACTCTTCGACCTACCTCGAAGATACACGGATTAAAACTGAATCACTGGACCGCCTTTATAGCAATACTTTCTTCTTGTATACAGCCGACCACCCGCCACCACTTAACGTAGCAGTATCGGCAGGAGTTTTTTTTATAGCAATACTGGCCCGAACTGGGGACGAGCTCTAGGGGCCATCACCGGCCACGGTACAATCCCTCCCTAAGGAAGTATGCTCCATCATCGATGGAAGGATTCAGACCTCCATCTTTTCATGTACCCTTCAGGATGACCAACCACCACCATGCAAGGAGCTTCCCATTCTCATTTCGAGGCACCCTCTTCGATGGGAATGGTGTAAGAAATCTATTCTAATGTAGATTTCTTTTATGCAGGAAAAGTGGAATGATTATCTGCGATTCAAAATCAACTTAAAACAGAATCCATAAAAATAGTATTTTTAATTTTTATTTTAAATAAATTATTACTATTATAGTAATACATTGTTTGCATGCCTACGAATAACATTAACTAATAAGTACTGTTATTTTTTCAAGAATTCCATTACGTCAGCTATGACATATATACATGAAAAAATAACTATACGAACAACATTTGAACTGATTGATTATCAGAGAATATGAATGTAAATTCATCTTAATTAATTCAAAATATGAATACAAATTCATCTTAAAATATGAGCAACGAAAATATGGATCCTCTAACGTTTGGAATTCAATGAGTCAAATCTTTACGCAACTATTACCACGAAATTTTTTCAACTGGGAAATATTAAACATTTACAAAAGATTTTAAAAATGAATTAAATATATCATGACTTGGCATCAATGAATTGCAATTGAAAGAGGTAAGATAATTGATTAATTTAATTAATTATTTGGCGATATTGACCAATTTGGAGGAAATGAATTTTATAGAATTTGACCAAAGCATATAGCATCTAAATCGAACTATAATTTCTTACTGTTAATAATTCGCAAAATTGTAATGGACATATCCTATTTTAAATTTTGTTTGGCGAATTTTCTAATATTTGACCTAGTTTGCCCAATATTGGAGAAAAATTGGCTTCGTTTTCTTTAATTTAACCACAGAAGCAATAATAATTTAATGAGTAAACATCAGGTTAACAAAGATAATAAATGAAAAAACAAGTGGAAAATGTCATGACGTTTTATGTTAATTATTTTGTTAGAAAATTAAATACTTTTGATTAATATATAAAAAAACGAATTTATTTTTCCTTTACATATATCTGTACATTTACTTTACAGTCTAGGTACATTAATAGATACCTTGATCCATTAAAGAGGAGCCACTGAAAAGTCAAATAATTCGTATTGACAATAGATAAAAAGTTTGTAAAAAAATTCTAAAAGTTATAATAAACTAGGATTACTGTACACATTTACTTGCGGTCAGTAAAATTATTATTAAGTAAATTGAAATATTATTATAATGTACTGAAATATTTATTGCCCATTTAACTGTTTACGTTATTGTTTACTTATATATATTGCAAAGGAATAATTTTTCATTGTACATTTAATGGAATTTTATTATTTTGCTTTAATTTATCACAATAATTAAATGCTTTAATGTGAAAGTTAGGAACTTTTTTACTACTAATGATGTTTAAATCTGTATATGTTTGATTACTTTAATCCTTTTCTCTGTGATCTTTTCTCTTTGGACTACAATTAATTTCCTTAAAATGAAATGTTAATTTAACTGAACTTGATATTCTTAAAGCATACGACAATTTAAAAAAATTCCCTTTTTTTAAAAAAAATTCTGAAAGATTTCAAATAAAAAAATTAATTAATTTTAAAATTTTAAAAAAGTTTATTAATTTTCTTAAAAATACGTCAACAATGGTAATACTGATGGTAATAAAAGGCAAATATAGATTACACTGTTTAATAATTAAGAATTTTTAAAATATCATTACAACAAAATAACTGTGAGTTTTTACTGAATTTACTTTCACTTTATGCATCAGCGTATTTTCTATGACACCAGCGTTTGAAAAACTCAATTTTATTTCAACTATTTTTATTATAAGAAACTTATTGAAGTCAAACATTTCACGCAGACAATTCAATTAACAGTTTTCCCTTCCCACGTCTTCGTTCCGTCGCCAACTCTCACAATTTCTCTCTTTGTTTTCTCGCCAAATCTCTTTAGCTGACAACCTTGGTTGATTACACTTATGCTCAAAAATCTTACGCTCCACTAGTCAAACAAGAATTACCCTCCCCGGGCTCTCTTCAGGCTCGCAAAAAGAGCTCAATCTAAACAAATTTAATTAATTACTTTTTTTTTCGAGCTGTTTTATTTTTCCCTCTTCTTCTTACTCAACACTATGTATATAGAAGAGGATGGGAAAGACTTTAACGATTCTTTTTAAGCTGAGGCTTTTGCTTATCTGGGAAACACAGGAAGACATCGGCGTTGCTAACATGGTAGTAAATAAATTTTTTATCGCTTTTTTGTAAAGTTTTGTCTTCAAGAAAATCAGAGTTCTGCGTCATTTGTTATGAGCATTAAACGAAAAAATTACTTTGAGGGTTGGGAAAGTTGGTAAAAAAAATAAATAAAGAGGGCTGCCCATTAAATCAGATCGAAAAAGAAAGAACGACAAATAAAGTATGCGTTGTTGCTGCTGCATTATAAAAGAAGAATTATTTAGAAATTAATTCAAGGATGGGGTGTAATCTTTTTAAGTTCTTTTTTTTCCCATCCCGTCTTTTTGGAAATAAATTCATTATCCTTGTCTTGTAATGTCAGTTTCTTTTAACAACAGAGGAATTTAGATGGAAAAAAGCATAAATAAATCTTTCTAGTAAACAAGAGTGGATTTATTAAATTTTTAAATAGTTGAAGTTTGCATTCAAGGCTATTTCGGTAGCGAGTCGAGTGATGAAAGTGGTTTTTTTTTGTATTTAACTATTATTTATTATGGATGGATTCTTAATTAATTTATACGCTTTAAAGTTTCATATTTATAGTTTCAACTTCAAAGAAAAGTTTGGGAATTAGTTAGAATATATGTACAAACATAAAACAAAAGTTAACCAATTTAGAAGAAATTTTTTGAAAATGTAAGAACGAATGAATTAAAATATTAAAAACACATAAATAAAGCATAGGACAAGAATTAATTTTGTATTTTTTAAAAACTGTAGTAAAACTTTAAAAAAGTGTCTTGGCAGAAAATTTATTAAAAAAGTAATGACTCATATTTATTTAAAATATTATTTCCTAATCCAATCACTGTATTTATTAAAATCGTTATTGCTATAACAAAAGGCTGCTGTGGCATGTTGGTAATGTCTTGACTTCGGAACAGGAGGGTTTTAGGTTCAAGATCCTGCTCCATCGAAGAACCACTTGGTAAGTAGATATCGTGCATGTTAAATACATCGAGACCAATCTTCATCTTGCTGGTGTGGTGTGGAAGTTGGTTAAGAATTGCCATCTCATGTGTCGTCTTCGTCATTTGACTGCAGCTCAAAAGTACGAGGCCCATCCCAAATAAGCCTTGGCATTGCCTTAAAACGGGGGCGTTAATATAACTAAATTAAACTATTATAACAATTAATATTGAAATGATTATTTGAAAAATTTGCTTGAAATTGTTCACAATAAAGATATGATATTTTTTAAGAAATTAATAATAATTATTTACTTTCTAGATGAAATTACTTTATTTGCCTTAATATTTTTTCTTTCCAAATATTTTCAGATGGATTAAACGTTTGATTACGACTTTAAGAAATATAGACGGTATCTTAGATCTAAATTATCAACTAACTACCTATAAATTCTGATATATATTCAATAATGTAATTTTATTTAATTGAATTAACCTATTTTTATAAATAGGGTAATTGGTGCTTTAATGATTCGGCTAATTTTTGTGTTAGTGAATTCAACAAATTTTGCATTCATTTTTGTGAATTTGTAATAATATGAACTTGTAAGAAACTATTCAATTTGAAAAATCTTTTAGTTAATACTTTTTATCTAAATATTATAATATGAATTGAAATCCTGCCAATGCTTAGTAGGAGGAAAGTCATTTTGGTTTGAAATTTTCTTAAAATTCAAATTCCGTAAGTAAATTTATCAAAAATTGAAAAAAATAAATTATAAAATTTATGCATAAATTTTCAGAAGCAATAAAGTCTGAAGTTTTTATATTTTGTGCACTAATTTCTTTGATAAAGCATATATGAAATTCATACAAATTTATGTATTTATAACTACTTCAGAAACTGTTCTCATATGATGAAATTAAGGAAGCATACGATATTCTTGTAAATGTTTCATTTGGGAATGTAATGTTTTGGAACTATTTTTGAATGAATTATATTTATTAATGGAATCCTTTTTAGGTAGCAATTTTTATATAGAGTAGAACAAATTTAAATATAAATTTAACTTATCTTGTATATTCTAAAATATTCAATAAATTTTTTCAAGCCAGTTAAAATTCAAGACAGCCCAACAAGATTAACTACAACTTTTTGAATTTTTTTTCTTAAATCCAGCAAATCTATCAGATTATAGCAATAAATTAACTTTATCAATGTTCCTTCTCAAAACAAAACAAAAATATTATCAAGTTTCAAGTTACAAAAACCATTGTATGATAACATTGTCATTAACCTTAAGTAAAAACGTTATTCGATAATATTTTCAAACAAGCAATCTCATATTACCTAGGAATTTTTTAAATAATTACAATAAAACGCCTCGATTTTCTAATCTTCTACCATTTTTCTCAATATAAAACTCCTCGTTTTTCTAATCTTTTAACATTTTTCTCCTTCATCTCTGAGATACACGCTTATACGAAATTCTAACAGAAAATGCACACACATATACGCTAACCAATAAAAAAAGATTACCACTAAAACTAAACAAACGAAAAGACCTTTCATCGTGAAGACAGCATGAATTGCGACCACTTTTTCTTCAACTCGGACGCCTATCACATCTCTAAATTAATGAACAACGCCGTTGATTTGGCAATTCAGATAACACAACAAACTCTTAGATTGTTTTGTTTTATACAACCTGCCTGTTGGAGATGGTGGCGATAGCGGGCAACTTGGAAACCGGAGAGAGGTGCTGCCATGCACCGAGATTGATGATGACGTTCCTGAAGACCCTGAAGCAGATATCACCCTCCCCCCCTCTTCTTAATCTGATCTCCGAATTCGATAGGCCGGAGTGAGAGTAGTTAGAATTTCAGTTTGTTTTTATATTTCTGTTCGGCTGAGCTTGCTGATTCTCCACCGTTGGAAGTAAATCGTAAATCAGGCTGGGTAACAAGATGCGCTTCCGTGCGCTTTGTTCTGGCATAAAATGCTGGATTGCGATGGCAACCGGCAATCTGGAAAAGAGAGATTTCAAATCGAAATAATGAGACGTTTTTCTTTTCCCCCCTATAAATTCACGGTATTTCTGAAAGTCAAAAAGTCGTTTGTTGAAAGTTACGTCAGATGAGTACATTAAAGGTAAAATTTGATTTTTTTTAAATGAATTTTGTTGTTAAAGAATACATACCACCGCCTTAATTCTAGATAGATAACTTGTCGAGTTTTCATTGTTAAAATTTAAAATGAGTTCGAATTCCAAAATCATCTCATTCATATAAAAATGCCCAAGAAATTATATTCCGATAATATTTACTGACCTTCTAGTACTAGGTAGACATGTTTATTTCTTATTCTTAAGTATATATATATTTAAAAGCAAATAATAAATTCCTTAAATTTTTATAGTTTTTATGAATAATTACCATAAGAATAAATACTATAATCGAAATTTCAGAGAATTTAGAATTCCATGAAAGGAAATAGTTCGAGTTAATTAATAAATGGAATTGTTCCTTTTTATTCCATTAAAAAGCAGTAATTCGATTTTTGGAATAATCTGTTTTGCAACAAAATGCAGAAATATGAAAATAATATCTGATTCGTAGTTTATGTTTATGGTAAATCGCGTTCTCCATATTTCCTTTTTTTTTTCAAAAAAACTTGAAGCTAGTAAATGTAAAAAAAATTATGTCATTTGTTAAAAAAGAAAAGATTTATTTCGAAATTTTGTAGAATTTCGAAGTTTCTGCATCGACGAGAAGCAGCAAAGATAAAAATGTATGCTTGTTTGTGAAAATAATCAAATATAACAATCCAAATTATATATTAACCCTTCAACTGGGTCATTTTTTAAAACAACTATAACCTTAACAATCAATTTAGCAATCACAGTACACTAATATTCCGTCAAAAAAAAAAAATAGATGGGAAATTTAATTGATACAATAGTAAAACCAATGTTTTTGAAATGGTATCCAGTTAACAAACCTAAATATGTAGTTATCAAAAAATAATAGTGATTCTTTAATATAAAATTGCTTGTAATAATGAATATAGTAATCAAGTAAATAAAAGGTTATTATAGAAAGGACATCTGAAATAACATTTTGTTTTTCGTTTCGAACTTCAAAAGAAAGTAATATAATACTAATATTAACATAATTTTTTATTCAAAATTATTTTTCTTACTAGAATAAATAATCTTGGAAAATATCGTCTGTTTATTTATCTTTACAGAAAATTAATTTGATTTTGGTTTTTAAATTTCAATGGATGTTAACTAGCAATGACCATCTGTTTGAGCAGGAAAAAAAGTGTCAAAAAGTTGAGAATAAAATTCATTTTATAACCGGAATATTGCAGAAATAAAATTATTTTTACAATGATATTCAAAGCATGTTGATGGTAGTACATGAAAGTTCTACATATTATTATTTCTGATATTAATATACGAAAAATTTCTTGCATACAAATAGCAAGTATAAATTAAACCTGCTCCTTTAATCATAAATTCTTTGTCAGTTCTTTTACTGACTATTAGATAGAAGTGCAACATTTCACTAGAAATCTATGCATGACTTTCCAGCGCTTTTACAGTAAATGATTTTCTCAGGAAAAAGAAAAAAAAATCATCTGATTTTACCCAAGCTGCAACGGCATTGTTCTTACTCTCGGAATATAATTGCATTGAATGGAATGTTTTGCCATGCAATTACGGTCACATTTTATGTCTGGCTATTATCACTCTTAATTGTATGTCCCATATACACGAATTCCCAAATGACGAAACGTTGAAGAAATTACGCCGACAACGAATAAAAATATGTCTCTGGATTTAATTACTTGCTGGCCAAGCAACGTCATGGGAGACATGTTTATTGCTTTTAGGATAATCCGTCTGACATCTGCTTATATTCTGTCCGGATGTCTCGTCTGTCAAGATCTTATTCTAAATCTCGGATGAAGAAAATAAATTCCATAATCGTTCTATCTAAACTGATTTTAAGGCGACTGGTTCAAGGAAGAACCTCAAAAAATAACATGAGGATGGAGAAAAAAAATATTTTATTACTTGAGTATACTGCTTGGTTTGAAATAAGATAATCTGATTTCTCATCTTCTTATTGAGATCGGATTGTTGTTTTTACGTCTTTTATCAGTTAAGATAAAATACAGGCAAAAACAGAGGGTCGTAAAATCTGCTTTCAAATGACGGATGGAAACTTCAGCTCAAAAATCTGAATGTTCAATTTTTTATTTCCTTGTCAGTGAGGACAGAATATTATAATTACCAGAAAAAGAAAACTGATCTCGAGATATTGATTCAATCATATTTTAGATCTCCATATGTGAGCGAAATTAATTTTTATCGTTACGAGTATGTGTTTGCTTGCTTGTCCATCAATCTGTTAACACGGTAAATCAAAGATTCAAAATATTTATACTAGAGGAATAAAATTTTTCAAGTTTTCTTTAGACCGAAATTCTAAACGTATGAAAACGTTAATATGTTGAAGGTTAAACATGTTATAGTTGCATGAAAATAAACATGGTATAGCTATTTGAAAGTGGCACATTGTATATGACACATTTGTGAAAATAGAAGAAGAAAAATATGTTAACATATCACTTTAGAATACTTTTGGAGTAATTTCACTTACTTTTTCTTTATTTATCTATCACTAGTCGCCTTTGACGACCAGTTGGTTCTTTAGAAATATTGTTTATGTTTAAATTTATTCAAATCTACTATGTGCAAATTAGGTATGTACAACAATGTATTCTTGAGCATCGGATTCTGATTAATATTACAACCTTCAGTTCATTGTCTGACATATGTTCTATTCATTGTGTATATGAGCCTCCCTATAGGTATCAAGTCACACTACATCGTACTGCATCGTAATTCTGAACCTTCTTACTGTCACAATACTGTTTTTTTGCTTTTGTATTTCAGAATTCTAACAGAAACTTTCTTAGTTTTCATTTTTATGAAAAGTGAATAAGGCGATTAAATTTTTGATGAAAAAAAATGAAAAACATTTAAATTTTATATTTTATTATTTAATTACAAAATCTATTGTTAAAAATTATGTTATTAGCAAAATTTAAAAAAAAATATTAAAAATCAAGACACGTTTGCAATTAAAATTAAGTAATTAAAAAGAGACATTTTTTTTATTTTATTTTAAAAACTTTTAAAAGTAAGTTTTCTGCAATAGTTTACAGCCCAAAGAATAATAATTTCTCCCAAATTTTTTTTCATATTTAATTAATTAGAATTTCAAAAAAAAAAAAAAATCGTCCCAAAAATTTTATATTTTTACCGACTAAGATAAAATTGTGTTCAGTTAAAAGAAGGTAATTAGGCGATTAAATATTTGGCAAAACATTAAAAATGATTTAAATTTCACGGCAAATATATGCAATATCTGCTGTTAAAAATTATGCAAGAATTATATTTTAAAATATTGAAAGTCAGAAAAAAATTGCACGTATAATTAAAAGGTAGAATTAAAAAGACAGTTTTTAAAAATTTTAAAATCTTCTAAAAAGTTCTTTAGTTTTGGGAAATAAATTTTACAGCACACAGCAAAAAAAAATAATAATAATAATAATAATAATTGCTTCCAAATTTTGTTTACATTTAAATAATTAGAATTTCAATATATATATATATATATATATATATATATATATATATATATATACATTTTCTCGCACGCACCTCTTATTAGTAAATAGTTAACCAACTGATATTTGAATGAATTATACTGCAGAGTTCTGACTAATTGACAAATCAATATTTATTGCTGTAAAGCTTCTCAAGATATATTTTTGAAATAATTCTTACTTAATGTTCATCGTATTTTAGGTAGAAAAATTATATATATAATGAATTATTAAAGGTTCTGTTTTATTAGTTATTATCCATGTTTATTAGTTTTTTAAATAAATTTTACTTTCAAAGAAAACCAGATCAAACATGTTTTATGCATATTATTGCACATAATTTAAGATTTTTCCGATTACGTAATTATTACAATAACCAGAAAATTTATTAGTCATCAGTAAGAATGATTTCAAAAAAAAAAAAAAAAAATGAAAAAGACAGAAAATAGGATTTATGTTTTAGTTACTTTACAAATTTGTTTTAGCGCGTCAAAATTCCCAAATTTAGTCGAAAGATGCAATGATGATAATATTTTTCACACAAATGTCTATGTTTTAATTCAATTTTCAGAATCTAAATAACCGAACAATTATTTCATGAGTAATTTGACAATAAACATACAACATAAGCGCAATAAAATTTCTTACATCATTTCGCAATAAATATCTCCATATCCAAAACTGTCACTGCGCATAAAAATGCGGAAAAGAAAGCAAAATATTCAAGATCTCAAAAGACAACAAATTTCACGTGTAATTGATTCAAAACAGATTGGGACGTGTCTTTATTTTATCTGTCATCTGCGCTTATTCGAATACGGCAAAGCGCGTTTCTCTGCTTCATTTTACTCCCTCTTGTTTCTTTTTTGGAGAAAAAGAATAGGCAACTATAAAAAAGGCCTTTCTCAAGCTTCACATACGTCACTTAGTATTTACAATACGCGCCACCCATAAATTTCGGCCCTCTCCCGTAACTCAGCGATGCGCATGCGCGTCCGAGACAAAGAAGCCTGTTTAAAGTCTCTGTCACGTGTGTGTCTTTCAAATGTCGCCATTTTTAGGGCTTTTATCCTGGAACATTAGAACTAACGGCCGCTAGAAATTTATGACATAATAGAGCTTACTGACATTAGACGTTCGAGTTTTGATTCTATAATGTCTCTTTTGTTTGCATTGCGCATCCAGTAGTTTATTTTAAGGGAGTCAAGTGAATTTTAAAAATAAAAATGTGCGTCTACAGAAAGTTGTGGGTTCCGTTTTGGGGGCGAAATTTCGAATACATTTGTTTTTGTTTTTTAGGTTGGAAACAACAGTAGGGAATATTTATGTAAATCAAAAAGGCTTTATTCTATGTTTTATTTGAATTTCAAAACTTATGACATTTTTAGATTTAAAAGGAAAATTTTATGGAATATAGCTGTGAAAATTCTCAATCAAATAATATAATGAAGTGCGTATTGTTTGAGAGAAATTTTAGCGAAACTGCGTCTCCTGAATTTCTGACTCTCCTCTAGCTTTTATGATTCATTTGATGAATCATGAAATTCATGAATTGAGCTAATTTGATTAAAGTTTTTTCAACTCATGCTCATTGTTATATCAATAGCATTCATAACATTCTTTATTTTGTGTATAAGTGATATATTTGTGAAAAATATATAAACAAGTTAATATAAGCTATTTTTTAATACTCCTGCAGAATGAATTTTATTTGTAATTTGAGAGAAATCAATTGTTGAAAAACTATGATGTAATTATATTTTTAAAAATTCATTAAAAATAAAAATTTTGTTTGTATATCAAAACATTAGTATCATTGAAACGATTGTGTTTTGCACTTCCATGTGATGTAAAAATCAATTTTGTGCTGTAAAATTTTCGCCAATAAATAAAGCGCCAATTTGTTGCCTGAGCATTCTGAGGCTTTAAAATCCAAAAACAAAGCCAAAACAAAATCGTGCTCTCGCATGATAATAAAAGCATCTAAAAAGAATTTTAAAATTCAAACGATGCTATTTATCGTTTAGCAGAAAATCTATAGTATCTAGAAAAATTTCAGAGTAATGTTTTCTGGCATTAATGTTATTAGATTTCAGATAAAATAATAATATTTTATTGAATGGCAAGGTAATTAAAATTTTTCTATTGATTGTTTCTTTGCAGTAGTTTTTCAATTAAAATCAATTTTGAAATGGTTTCCCATGTTTTTGAATGCTAATAATTTTTACTGTTTACTTTGATTTTCATATTATATATTTTTCATTGCCCCTAATTATTTAACTAAGAGAAAACTTAACTATGCTAACTATTCAAACATAAAGTTTAAAATTTCGCCAAATTTGTTATTAATAAGGCAGTGATTACCAAAATGTCTTGCATACTTTTGCAAAAATCTCAATCCACTCTTCTCTCCGTTTAAAATTGTCAACATTAAGTTAAGGCCACGAGTATTCTTGCATGGCATTTGCAAATTATATTTATGAAATATATAGATATTTGGTTTAAATCAAATATTTATACTAAATCTATCGTGCAAATATATATACCTTTTTTTGACAGATTTTAATTTAAATTCGACGCATATGACGCATACGAATAACAACAGATCGCATTTTGAAGATCGTATAACGAATTTTACTGATTTAAGTCAATGTGTTTATAATGCATTAAGTCACTGCGCTCAAATGCTTGCGGAAGTACATATCGACGAATCAGTCAACACGATGACAGATTCTATTCAAAATTTAATAGGTGTCGAAAATTATCGATATTAATTTTATCCATTTCTATCTTTTCGCTTTGTAGTTATTGGGTTAACTTATATTCGGATAGCCTGATTGACAGATTTTCTTCGATCGGAATTTGATCAAAATTCGAAAAAAAATTTGTAATTTTGGTTAAAGTACAACATATCTTATTCCAAATTATTTGAAAATATATTATATTTTGAGAAATAGAAAACTTTATAGTAAATTTTAATGAAATTAAACCAAAACTGTTAACATTTTACATAAAATTGTAATACAGCAATTTTATTTTTCTTTGTACACAAGCTATAGAATATAATGAGGAATGAAATGTACCAAAATCTCAGAAAAATGTTGGTATGCAAAGAAGTTACGTGTAAAAATATGAGTATATAGGCATTTTTCCATAAATTTACAACTTAATTTTTCTAAAACCCTCTATAAATAAAAAGTTTTCATCAACATTAATACAATATTTCATCAACAATAAAACTTTTGGTTCAATTCATTTCCCATATTATTTAAAGTACATACTGAAATTTTTATGCAAATACCTCTATTAGTGTTCGAGATATCAAATTAGCAGTGGATAATTTTTATGAAAATTGAAGACAAATTTTAGCTGTTAAATATGTTTTCCTTAAAATTTCCCTTGATTATCATTCAGGTCTTCCTTTTCCTAGAAAATATAAAATTTTGGAAAAAGTAAAGTCTGAACAAGAAGAATTAACAATTAAAAAAAAACCCGCCAATGTGGTCGATAATCTGCTTTTAATGTAGTCGGATACCTTAAATTCTACTTTCAATTTGTGGAAAATTAATTGTTGGAAAATAAGAATATATATTTTTTTAAAGTTCATTAAAAATGGAAACTGAATTTATAGGTTAAAACAGTGGTATCGAAGAAAAAAAACTCATTTTCAAAAGGGTTTAAAAAACAGTTTTATACTGTAATATTTTCGGAAGTTATAGCAGAAAAATTCCGAATGTTAGCCTAATTTTAATTAAAATTTAATAAAATTCCGTCTAGATATGCTTTTTTATCCTCCAAAGTAAATATGTATATACCATGTGCGGTATCTCTAGATCATATGGTCTGGTGTGCAGAGCACTAACAAACATGCACAATTATACACACACATTCATTCATATACGCAAATACATACTCATTTGATTATCAGCCTTGGTGTAATTTCTGACATTGAAAATGGTATAATTTTTAAGGTGAAATACGAAAAGATCTAAAGGAGCACTTTTTAATACTAATATTCCTTATTTTATAAATCAGTCAATTTTAATGATTGATTTAGAAGATTGATTGACGAAGCAACCTTGCTTAAAATATTAGTAAAAATATTTTGTTAAATATGTCTCACAGAGTAAAGTATGAAAAAACAATTATTCATGAATGCATTTTTTGACTCAAGTTACATAAATGTTATTATTGTTATTATCATTGCAATTATTTGGTTCTAAACAGTTAACAGTAAATTTAACAGTACTAAACAATAGGTACACCATTTACTAATGATATACAGATTATCCATTCGACCCGAATTTAAATGCGTATTCTGTATAAATTCAAACATATTTACCATAAACAAAATGCTCATTTACTGAATTAATGATATAGACATTGCTAACGACCATAGAAACCTTTGCTTTGCATTTATATTTTAGAAAACATCACATTTAATATTTATTTAATTTCATCCAATCACGTGTTAAAAGTTACCTTTTTTCGATTTAATTTGCATATACAGTTAATTAATTTTTTAATGCCAACTTTTGTCAATACGATGGCAACAGTTTAATAAAAGCTATTTTTCCCCATTACTCGTTCATCATTTTTCGTTTGTTGTAAAATTTCATTGTTTTGTCTGAAATATATTGTTGAAAAATATAATTAAAAATTTCGTTAAAATTATAAATTTAAGTTATATGTTAAATGGTACCATTAGAAAACTAAGTTTTTAATCCTTATTTTGATATAAAAATCATGTTTCTGCGATAATATTTTCGGAATTTATATCGGAAAAATGTTGAAATTTCGCTTAATTTTTAATTAATTCAAATTCAAATTAAAAATTCAAAAAATGGTGCTCCAAGATGTACATTCCCGACCTCCAAGGTATACATGTACTAAATTTGGTAGCTGTAGATCCAACAGTCTGGCCTGTAGAGCTCCAACACACACACACACACAGAGAGAGAGAGAGAGAGAGAGAGAGAGAGAGAGAGAGAGAGACATTGAGTTTTATTATAAATATAGACTAGTAATATAATTTTTTAAATAAATTCAATTCCTATTTATTTTTTTAATATTATTTATATATATCTATATTATTTATGCTTGGATGTCGCGTCAATAATCTCAGAGTTTGGCGGTGGATTTAGTGACTTTGGCAACCAAATAGAAATTTCTGGAAAAACTTAATTAATATTTGAAAGAAAAAAAACTGTTTTGTAAGCGTTATCTACTGCAAGTTTAAAATAACACCTTTGATCTTGAGTGGATGAATAAAAATGATTTCATTAACGATTGAAAATTTGAAGGAAATTCATATGGAGAATATGAACTAGTAGTAGGAATTGAAAAACAAACAAGATTTAGAAATGTGTTCAAGAATTATTAATAAAGAGAAAAACAAACAAAGGAAATTAAATAAATATATAATATTCATTTTTGCTTAGTTGCAAAATTACTGTTAAAATATTAACAATGGTTTTTCATAACAGTATAGTTTTGTTGCAAACAGGCTGTATTATCATAAACCAACAAGATTGAGCTTATAGTGTTTGTAAAGAATATATTTAATGCTTTGAAACGATTAAATGGACATGGAATCGATATCACCAGAAAGCAGAGTTTATAAAATTCAATGTAATGCAAAAACATTTTGAGTGATATTATGCATCGAAGTTATTGAGGTAAAACATTGCAATATCAAATATCTTTTAATTAATTTAAAAAATCATAAAACTTTTTAAAATCTCTTTTAGTGAATCGGCACAGTAATTGTCAAATTTTATCGCTCTAGATTTAAGAGTAAAGGGTAGATAGCTTACCAAGTTAAATTAACTTAAAAGATTTAGCTCAAATTTGTTTATTGATTTTTAATTGAATTCTTTTCATATAAAATGTATAAAGTGCAAACCTTTTATAATTTGTTTTATATACTTTTATGCTATATATTATTTTTCATTATTTAACAGCCATATTTGAAATCCAGCTTATTCATTCGGAATATTGTCTTCCCTGTACATTAATCTAATAATATGGGACGCTAAAATATGAATGTAAAGTTTTTAAAACTATTTTAAAGCTCAGAATGATTTATTATTCAGTTGATTTCAGTGAGATTAATCAGTAATTATTAAGAGTAAACAATAATTTTTAATATTAACTTATCAATGTGATAATTTAATTAATTTTCTCTATGGGTGATCTATAATGGAATAAGCCAAGGATATCTGTGACATTGGGCTGAGTTTGAAAATAACCCCACTTTTTTATTTACGACATTATAGGAAGGGCAAATCTCTATTTCTATTTTTATAGAATTTTCAAACAATACAGAAAATTTTCTTTTTTAAATATTTAAAGTGACTAATTTATAACTATATGAATAAAACTAAGCATGAATAAAAAATAGTTATAAGATCTTAAGCTTTTAGTATTATATACATTATTTTGAGCTGGATTGGAACAAAATTCAATAAGTAGAAGTCTACAGTTTTTGTTAATTTATGTTTACACTGATTCATTTTATTTTTCTCTCATGGACCGATTAGAGTTACTGTTAATAATTTCTTTTAGAATTTTTTAAAATAGTTACATTTGATATTGTATTTTTTTCTATTAATAGATGTTTACTATTCATATCGATCTGTTTTCAGCAATAATTTATAATTTGGGTATTCGTGAAAATTTTTAGTTCATAATATACCGAACTTTTTATTGTTATTTTGATTGTTACTGTATATTTATATCAAAAATGGACTACAAATTATAAATTCATATTTTTTAAAAAATGTCTTAAACATTTTGCCAGTGTACATGAGATTTTCTAATGCAGTTTTCATTGTGTAATATTTATAATAAGCTCTGAAATATTGTTTGACAGAATTACAGCCGGTCAAGATGGGCACAGTTTTTAGTTATCAATAATCGATTAATCAATTAACAGAAACAACCGTTTGATAAGTCGAGAAAAGATTTTAGTGATATGCTACACTTTACTACTGACTATATTAAAGTTACAGTTGATCAAAAGATTTTAAGAACAATGTAGAATTTTTATCTTGAAGTAACTAAAACTTTGTTGTGAGGAGAATGGAACCTCTTTTACAGAATGAATCTTCTTCCGATAGATGGCACGGCAAGCCTAACTGGGATTTTTCGCAAGTGGGTAAATATAGCCAATTACGGAGATTTAATTCAATACGTGGGAACTTCTCAGTTTATAGATAAAATAATCAAGACTGGCCTACAAAAGAGGCAAAACGAAGAAATGATGGGAGAATCACAACTTTTTTTTTTTGGCGGGGGAAGGGGCTTTTTCGATAATTTCAAGATAGTTTTATAGTCTACTTGGATTGTTTCGCTAGTGTCGTGTATTCAAATTAATATCAAGAAATATTTAAATCTCAAAAAATCATTTTTACTGTCTTTTTTCCCATGCTTAAATTTCAATTTTTTTTTTAAAATTTGCTGTTTGACTAGCAATTTTTTGCCTTGGCAAATTTTTTATAAAAATATTCAACCCATATTAAAATTTTTTAAATACATTTTTGCTGTTTTGTTTCAAATTACTTTTGAATTTAATTTTTTTTATTAGGAAACTCTAAAACCAAATCTCATGAGAATGATTTGCTGTCAAATATGTTAATATTTTAGTTTCTCATAATATCTGTTGTTTAAAAATTGCTTGTATAAAAATTAAAATTATACCAACGAAATTGGGTTTGGAAATTATCTTCAGTCAATATCCAAATCGTTCTGATATAGTATTTTCGTTAAATAATTTATCCATACGACTTTGCTAATGATGCGATTTAGAACCATCGTCTTAAAAATTTGAACACGGAAAGACTTTAAAGTATCAGGTCATTTTTTAAGTGAAAAAAGGAGGCTGAATATATATTTAAAAGATTTTGGAATAATTTGGGTAGTTATTTTAACCTTGTTGGATCTTGATTTGAAAATATATCACAAATTCTTTTTTAAAGTTTTTTAAAAAAGGAAATGAATATAGGTGTAATTTATGTAACGATTTAAAAATTAAGCCAATTCAAAAATTGTTTGACAATGAAAACTTAAATAATAATATGATTTCTTTAATTCATTCTGACTCTTCTTTTATACCAATATTGAACAAAATTATTCATTTCATGAGTATTTGACCCTAGTGTATTATTTCAATAATATTATGTCGTGACTAATTTCAAGTGTCGAATCTTCATAATTATCAGAGTATAGCCCTAAAAGTCTATCAAGATCCCTCTTAACCCTCCTCGATAATTTATATATATATGGTGTATGGCTGTCAGTACTCATGCAAAAAAAAGAAAAAATAACTGGGATCGGAAATGGAATATGCTAACTCAGGTATCCTCATTATGGTTTGGTAATGACTAGAAACTGATGCTTTCCTGAATGTTTCTAGTGTAATTTTTAAAGATGTTGCTCTAACCCATCATCATAAGCATTAAAAAAATTAGAGCATTTATAAACGATAATCATCTAAAAATATAAGAATGCTCTATATTCTACAATTTTTACATACTTCAATAAAACATTTTATTATTAAATTAATACTCAATAATTTTAATTCAATGTCATTGCATGTAAAGTAAAAATATACTGCATTTTGAGAAAAAATATTAACAATAGTAACCAGTAACAATATAACCAGTTTAATATTCCAATTAAGGAAACAGATAATCCTTGAAACATATTATAATATTCTCAAAAAGATGCGTATTTGGCTTCTTTATCTATGGTAATTTTATTAAAATAGTTTGAAAATAAGACTAGGAGAATTTTATCTCTAAAATTTGCTATGGTTGGACCACAAACAATTGCCTAAATTAAGCTGTCTAAATGAAAAAGAACATTATTTAAAACTTAGCAGAACAATTCAGAAAAGCAGTTACAAACCTTAGCAACCCTAAAAAAATGGAAATGGAACAACAAATAAAAAATAAGGCCTATATGAAATTTTGAGGCCTATATGAAAGACGAAAGAAAAAAAAAATAGTGCAGTGCATATGATATCATATGCATTAGTGTAGGTATGCGGTTTTAAAAATATTTTTCCTGTGGAGCTTTAAAATATTACTTGTTCAACGTCGTAAGCCAGAAGTTCAATTTGAGAGACTAATTTCCAAACTACACCGACAATACAATTTTCCCACTGCAAAAGAATGTTTTATGAAAATATTTCCTTAAATTGTTTCGAAGATAAATGTATAAAAGAATTCTACGACCCATTTCTACTTTCAGATATAAGAAATATGTAAAGAAAAAAATATTGTCATCATCGAAAAATTCTAACCCAAAATTTTGATGACAGTTCAGATCTCCACACTTCTTCCACACATCCTCCCGCTGGTGCGGTGTGGTGTGGAGAGGGGGGTGCCACTTCAGTTGTCGTCCTCGTCATCTGACCGTGGTTCAAAATTACGAGGTCCGTCCCAAAATAGCCCTCGTGTTGCTTTAAACGGGACGTTAATATAACTGAACTGAACTGAACTGAACCACACTTCTGATCACCATGAGGCCGAAAATAGCAGTTTCGATATTACGTCTGTCTATCGCTTTGTTTATTTAGCTATAAATATTATACTTTAAAAACATTTTGAAATACATTTATGCCATTTAATACAGGGTTTTATTTCCAAATTAGTAGATTTCTTCAAACTTTTCAACTAGACCCGACCTATTCATAGATCTGCTTATTTGTCTTCGCCCTGTGTATAGTCGATCACCCGCCATCACTGAACGAAGCAGTAAGGGCTGGAATTGTATTGTCTGTCAGTCTGCCCGAGTATAGGTGAAAAAGACTGCGACGAATGGTAAGCTAATTGACTAAATACAGATGACGAAACATATCTTCTTGTAAAGTCCAGTTCCAATGACCTTTGCATTTCCTTCCTTTACCTTTCTGTTGGATTTTCCTGGGTTCCTTAATGCCTTTATTTTACCGACAATTTGCGGAAGCTTCAGTTCAATGTCTACAGGCGAAGATGATCTTATAATAGGTAAGCTGTATGATTTACGATCATATCCTTAATGGCCACAGGTTGTTGGAAGGTAGGCTTAAGTGTTCCATACATTAGATGTGAAATGGTGTCTATTTTTTAAAAATATCAATGCCCTTGCCACTATTTACTGTTCATTGGTTATTGGTAAATATTCGTTAAATTAGTTGGGGAGTTTTTTAAAGGATATCTGTAATTATTTAAAAAAACACTTATAGTTTTAATTACTTGCGCACAAGCTATTTGTTTCTGTTTCATCAACGGAAAAAATGGACAATTTAAGATGTGGCATATAAATATTTATTCTTTGGGAGAAAAAATTAACTTTTTTTACAGCAAAAATATTTCCAAATTTGTTTTTACTGTTTTCAAAGCAATATCATATTTTAAAAACCATCAAATTAATTTATTTCATCTGCTGTTCATTTTTTATAATAGTATTATTAATTACTTCAGAAACAAAACATTTCATTTAATCGGGCGTCTAATTTATATTTTTCGAACGAAATTTAAACAAAAACATTTTACACAATGAAAAGATTTCTCGAAATAATTTCATTGTAGAATTTCCCCCTCTTTTGAGGAGGCAGACGACTAATTAATTTCAATTTTCGCCATTTCATTCAAATCCATTCTAATAAATGATTCCACATCCGCTCGGATAACCTCACAATCAAGATGCTGGCTCATAAGAACTTTCCCAAAGTCGCCCTCCAACAAATAACAACTTGTCAAACTCATCGAAACAAAATGAATTCTTTAGAAATCCCTCCAACAAAAGAGTTCTTCTTTCCTTTGCCCACCCTTTTGGAACGAAACAACCATAAATTACGAACAAACAGCGAAACGATTTTCATTATTATCATTTTTAACAAACCGTAACGTCTTGCTGCCATTTCCTATCCAATCCTTAATAAATAATTCCCAATTCGTTCTCTTTATGGCGCTAACGAAGGAACATTCGCGAGCAATTACTTAATTGGTACAGATACAAAAGTTTTCTTCTTCTAAACCGCCAAAATTTTACCACTTTCTTGGAGTACCTTCGCGAGCGAGGGACCACACAATGCCATACCTCCCTCCTAAATAAATGACCTATGCAAGAAATTAACGAATTCTTCCTTAATTAACTCGTCATAATTATAGAAAATCAATTTATCTCTTGCATTGTCTTCCCTCCCCCTATTCTCCCCAACTCGCTCCCCCCTTTTGTGTCTTATGTGCGGGCTTGTATCTAAAGTTTTAGTAATTAGAAGAATTGGAACAACTCAGCTCGCGTCGAACCACGGGACCAGTGTTTTGTTATGAAGAGCTAGATTTTCCTGCAGCACCAAAATTCTTTGGACAGCAGCAGAAGAAGAAAAGCTTTCCTTTTCCCCCAAATCTTTGAATTCTTTTTACAGCTTTCTTGTCTTTTAATTAGAGGATGCAACAAAAAGAGAACATTTAATGGAGTTTCAGAATTCGTACCTTCTTTTTTTTTTTTTTTTTATTTTTTTTTTTTTTTTTTTTTTTTCTTCTTCTTTTTCGCGCTGGTAATTTCGTTTCGTAGAGGAAGGTGAAAGGATATGAAAAACTTTACTTCCGTTGTTAAATTTTCGGACGTAAAAGGGGAGGTAAAAAATTTTTGTCTGAAACAATGATTTTGCAATTAGGGATTTCGACTAATTAAATCCAAAATGTCGTTTAGGTGAACCACATAAAGGAAATCGTAATTAAATTATCAGGTTAATACGGCTTTGGAACCTTCAATTTTTATTTAAGGGAGAAAACTCTTTTCTATTTGCGTTGGTTTTGGAAAAAAATATACAGATTTGAAATGTTTTTACTTGTATCTAAATACATTTTAATGAATTTTTCTACTTTTTTTATGACTGCAGCCAATGAAATGTGTGATTGCTAAAAGTTGAAAAAACATAATATGCCACAGATTTATAAAAATGATCGTTTTAATTTTGAAATAGGTATTTTCTCTTACTAAAAATAAAAATAATTAATTATGATAATGAGATATATAAATTTAATTTTTGATATATTCTTAAAAATTATGATTTTTAATTACTTTATATAGTAATAAGGATAAACCAAATTTTATAATTAGCATAATAATATAATAATAATGAATATTGTTACAAATCTGTGATGCCGCTTCTCAGCATTGTGGTATCAATCACTGGAAAGACGTTTTATGATTAGCTCTGTCAGATGCCAAATCAGTGATCTCAGGAATGCCGACAAACTTGGCCACCATTGGTGACTTTGGCGATAGAATAGATAATCCTGGAATCATCTAGAATTTTAGTGATTCAGACAATAGAAAGCGATATATCATTATATAAAGATAAATACTAACTACAGTTTATGTTAACATTGAAAAGTGATTGTCCAAAATATTTTTAGCCAAGATAAAATTTGGGTAATGATTTTGTGTTTATTTGATTTAAAATTGACTTTTAGTTATCTAAAAGGGCTCAAAAACATTGAATAAGCATTTTTTAAATATTAAATGGAAATTTTATTTTAAATTTTTATAAAATTTCTTCGAAAATTACAGCATTTGGAATATCTTAAAGACATTAACTTCAAAAGAGCATCTTTTTGAGATAGAATCATTGGAAGTATACACTTCATTTAACAGTATGTTTTATAAAGGCAATTTTTGCCACATGTAAGCATCTATTTTAGAGACGAAACATTAAACATAAATTTTATACACCTTCAACATCCCTTTAAGCACTTGGCTCCTCATGTTCACTTAAATAAAATTTATATTATGGGAAGCTAAATGAATTCAAATATATAAAATTTCGAATATAGATGCATGTTTGATGCAATAGCGTATTCTGTAGCCATAATGTGATTTTTCTTGAGTTATTTATATTCGATCATCAGCTTACCTAATATATTATGAATGATTTCTACTTTAGCATGAACGCAGAATTTCAAAATTGCCTCGAAGTTAAAGCCATCGCAAATCTAGTTGCCACTTGCTTCTGCAAGTCAAGCAAAAACCAACTACGGGATAGGGAAAGGGGAGGCTGCTCTAATTACTGTCTCAAAGGCCTGTATTTCAGGGGCGCGAAACTCTCAACGGCAACTTGCCTGCTAATGACTCAAGACGTCATTAAAATCTTAAACATATTTTAAATGCCACTCATTTTTTAAAGAAATACTTTTTTATACCCTTGCCGGGACATTGAAAAAAAATTCATAAAAGTTAGTCGAGCCCAAGAGCTGTTGAAGCCAACGAGGACTTAGGATGCTGGCATGCAGAGGAGCTGAAAAGATACCATCAAACACCCATTAAGAAATCGTTAGCTGCTTATCTGCGAAGTCGCCCCCTAGCTCCGTAGATCCCTCAGATTATGAGTGCGTGGACAGGTTTTCCTTCCCTACCTGTCCGCTCTGAAACATCGTTTGTGGCCTACTTGATGGATTACCCGTCTACTTCGATTAAGCGGCCGTCAACGACTGAGAAAACACGCATTTTGATTACTTACAACTGAGCTTCCAATTCGTGCGGACGGTTTTTGATCAATACCGAACTTGTGCCGCTCGGTTTTTTGGCTCTTGGTTCTTGAGTAGTTCTTCACTACCTATATAGGTAGTGAAAAAACTTCGTATGTTGATTTTTGGTGGAAATATCAGATGTTAATAATTCAATATATTCGTTAATTGTAAATACAGGATGATTATAATCAAGTTCCACTTTGAAATGTTCCTCAAATAAAAACTGCGGGAGCAAATATTATCAAACTTGGTAATAGTTTAAAGGAGTTCATGGAAACTTCTTTTAAGCACAAAAAACCCCCATCCTCATCCCCAAGAAGAAATGGCGCATTAGGCAACGTTAGTAAACAAAATAGGATCTAAAGACATTTTTTTAAAACATGTTTAATCGTTTCTGAAATGTGTTAGAAAGCATATTCAATGTGGCATCTATCATTTTCTGAAAGCAAGCTAAATCGCATAACTACATTCTCAACAACAGCTCTTAGCATATCGCTCGGCGTATTCCCCTTAAGGAACGATACCTGTGCAAAGCACACCGCTCAGTGCTATCGCATTCATAATATTTAAAGAGAAAAGAATGCTCTTACATCATTAGAGACATTGCCGATTCTTAACAATGAGAACTCAAACAAACAGGCTCACTTTTATGTGTAAAAACAAATGACGTGTAAAGCGCATCTGTATAAATCATTTGCTTCTTCCAGGCTTAAGCCAATTTCACGACATTGCGGTTTCGTGTAACCCCGCAGGTAATTTCGTTTCAGAAAGGATTAAACACATTTTCATGTCTTATTTTTTCAAACAATATTTTATATAGTGCCATATTCCTCCTGATGGTGAGCTTGTAAACTTTGTTTTTAAAAGAAATGTACACAGTTTTTTTGAACTATTATCAAGTTCCATAATATTTTATACAGTGACCATTTCAAAGTGGAACTTTAATTATAACCACCCTGTCCACTTCGTAATTTTTTTTTTAGTTTTGTTTTTGAGTTCATCCTATGGGATGTTAAATGAATTGATATTTGCTTGTACGCGAAATGTAATGAGAGATTGCATTTGTAATCGTCAAAAACATGTGAAATCGAGAATTTATTGAATCTCTAAATCGCAATCTTTCCCGAATGCGAAAAACACATTTTTGTAATTATTTCTGTCTTTCTGAGAACATAATGACAAAAAAAGTTTTGTCTCTTTTTATCGATCTTGACAGTTAAATTTAGCATAAGGTCATAACATTAATTTGTAAATTTCTATCAAATTTTGAATGAAATCATTTCACAAAAATTCTGCTTACCTAACTTTTCAAGTAGAAGTGAATATGAACAACAACAAAAGCGAGTTAAGTAGATAAAATTTGGTAAATAAGTGTAGATTGTATCGAATTTGGAGCCCTTCCTGATGAAAAGCTGAATGTCTGTCGGTCGGTCTCAATTATTCAAAAACATATTAACTTAGGTAAAATAAATTTGGTACACAGTGGTAACATCTATCTTGTAGATTCTAATCAGATTTTTAGTTAAATTTGTCAAGGAGATGACGTCTATCAGTATTTACACAAACATATAAATATAACTGATAACCATAAAGATTTAGAAAATTGAAATTTAGTATGGGATCTCATAAATAAAAGGCCCTATGATTAACATACAAATGCTGCGTTTCTTTACAAAAAAGCACATAGATCTGTTTTGATCCTTCAAAATGCGAGGAAAAAAAATTCCAATTTCATGCTATTCATCCGTTGACCCCCAATATTTGAAATTGAAATGCAACTTATTTCTTAAATAAGAAATTATGCAAAACATTTCTTAAAACTATTGACAAAATTTTGAATATCACCTGATAAATTTTTAAACTAAAAGGGTTTAATATTTCTTTTCTGCATTAAAAAACTACTTTTGGTTGAGAACTGGTTTATATTTTTTTCCTTTAAAGTGTTCTTCAATTTGAGTACCTATTCAAAAACATAAGTATTTTGTATACATGTAAGTTTTAAAATTTATTCCCTGTATTTGAGTGTCTTATTTAACTCTAGGTTTACCCTGAGTTGACGTATACCTATTTCTCCCAAAAGACTCAAAATGGCCCCTTTCGCTATTAAATAAGAAAAAATATAAATTGACCAATCTACAATGAAATTAAAGTAGAAAAAGCTTACATTTTTCAATATATTTGTTGTGGTGTGGTGTGATGCTAAGGCAATTCTTCTGTGCTTATTTACTGAAATAAAATGTTTATTTTCTAATCTATGTCTTCAAGACCTTCTTTCGTCTACCATCATCTTCAACTAAAACATTGACTCACATGTTTCGAATAACCTATTACAGCTTCTATCTCACTGACTCTTGGTTTTGTCTTCTTGCTTCTTACAAAAACATATTTTACTAATACATTATTATTTCTATATTTGTACCTATAAATGTATACCTATCAAGCCGTTACGTATTTAAATATAAATGTGTGTATTTTCAACAATAACTATTCGAATGGTCAAAATGACCCCTTCTGTAAAAGTGTTTATACCAATATGTGTTGTATTATCAGAAGTTAGTACTCTATTGCGTTACCAACGCATCTATGAACGGTGCTTACTGAGCAGAGACTTAGTTTTAAAAAATCCGAAAGACCTTTAAAAGATAGCTGAAAGCTCAAGAGGAAATAAGCAGGCATTTTCTTGCATCTATTGCGTTTATTTTTCAGAACACAAACCGAAGCTCAAATCAAAACACGTTCAAAACAAATCAATTATATTAAGTTACAGTTAACAACAGTTATTATGTTACAGTTAATAATACAGTTAACTAATCTATACTTATAATAAAGCTCAATGTGTGTGTGTGAGTGTGCGTGTTGGCGCTCTACAGACCAGACTACTACTACCAGACTATTGGACCTACAGCTACCAAATTTGGTAAATGTATACCTTGGAGCTTGGGAATGTACACTTCGGAGCCCTTTTTTCGAATTTTTAATTAGAATTTGAATTAATTAAAATTTAAGAGAAATTTCGACGATTTTCCGTTATAACTTCCGAAAATATTATCGCACAAACATGATTTTTACATCAATTTAAAGATTAAAAACTTAGCTTTCTAATGGCATCTTTGTTTTAATGTATAACTTAAGCTTCTATTTTTAACGAATTTTTAAAGAAATATTTTAACCATGTTTTACAACAATATATTTCAGACAAAACAATAAAATTTAATCTGCACGAGCACGTCAAGGAGGAAAAATTTGGTTTTATCAGCATGTTGCCATCCTATTGACGGAAGTTCAAGCTAAAAAAAACAACAACTATCATTACAAATTAAATCTAAAGAAATGCAACTTTTAGCACGTGATTGGATAAAATAAAAGAAATATAATATGGGGCATTTTCTAAAATAAATAATGAACGAGCAAAGGGAAAAAAACAGCTTTTATTAAACTGTTGAAATCATACTGACAGAAGTTCAAATTAAAAAATAAATTAACTATGACTGCAAATTAAATCGAAAAAAAAAACATTCACCACGTGATTGGATGAAATTAAATAAATATTAAATGTTATGTTTTCTAAAAAAGAAATACAATACAAAGGTTTCTATGATCGTTTGCAACATCTATATTATTAATTTAGTAAATCAGTGTTACGTGACTTTCGAAGTTTAAATATATCTGGCAGAGAAATTATAAAGACAGCAAGGCACATAAGTATTTAATTGAAAATCTTAGACCCCATTACTCTTGGCGAACCAGCTGGTCGCCAAAGGCGTCTAGTATTAAATAAAAGACAGTCAGACATGACAATATGTATTCCTCCGAAACTAAAAAAAAAGTAATATTTGCCGTTATATGTCTTATAAATGTAATTAAGAATTGATTAAAATATTCTCACAAAATACGGCAATAATTTTCTTGAAGAAAATGAACGGAATATTTTTTCCTAGGAGGCAAAATAATCCTTTGGTAAGCCTAGTGTTAAGCATTCACCAGAAAAATAAACGTTAGAAGATTTAGAAGCTTTGACGTATCTATTACTTTTTATATTCTCGTAAGCGAAGTCAGAAGAGAACTGTTGTAAATGTTTAAAAGCGAATCGAAAACGAGCTGTTTACGTGTCTACATATTTTAGAACTCTCAGAATTTGAGAAAGATTTGTTTGGAAATAAGCTTCACTTGAGAAGAGTTTAGTGTGGAAAATACCCGTCAGTTCTCTTTAGTAGTTCAAAAGAATGCATAAGAAAGTCTATGATGTGCTTGCTCGCTCTTATCTAAGAATCTCTACAGACTGATTAAGCAGTCTTTTGCATTTTCCCTTGTATAATGATTGCTAGATTTAGTTTCTATGCTTTTACTAAATTATAGTTAATAAAAATTGTGATAAACTAGATTTGTGAATTTTAGTTTACAACTAGGCACCTCTCCCGATCAGTTTTTCCTCCAAAATTATTGACTTCTGAAGTTGCACGATTAATATGAAATGTATAATGAATGAAATTTTCAGCCAAATCTTCCTACGGTTTGGTTATCTGTTGATATATATTTTCCTAATCGTAATACATGAATAGAGGGCTAAAAATGTAATGAACTAGATATGTGAATTTTAGTATAAAGCTAGCTTCCTTAGGCGATCAGTTTTTTTCTCCCAAATTATTGATTTTTGAAGCTCCCAAATGATTAATATTGAATCTCTTAGAAATGCTTCACCTTGATATTTGATACAACTGAAAAATAGGAGTTTAACTGAATCAGTTTATAGTTCATTAAAGTGGAAGTCAAAATTCTATCAAGAAGTTAATAATTGTTAAATGGCAAGCATTTGATTGTTTTGATAGATAAAAATGCTAATTTATCTCAGCATTAAAATCCTTGTTATGGAAGAATTAAAGGAAAAATATTATTGAAACGAAAGGAAGATTTTATGTAAATGAAATGGATATTAAAATGACAATTTTTGCTCAAATACGAAGGGGACAATGAAAGGGTTATCAAGTCACAATGATTATTCATCTGACTATGGCTAAGTGTATTTTTGAGTCAATTCAATTTTCTGTTTGAAGTATAATACTTTATTTCTTTTATGTATTCTTTCTTCTGACTGAATGTACTTTTTGAAGGCTTTTTGAATCCCACCAAAATATTACTAATAATACTTATCAGCCATCTATTAACTAAGTGCTTTGTTGTATTCAATGCCATTGTAAAAATGAACAGTCTGAAATTTGAAAGATGATTTATTTACTTTTGACTATTTACTTGAGCATAAGGAACAAGCTCGATTTCAGTGTATATTAGAGTTTTATATACAGGGTTAGCGTTTTATATACAAATTTCTTAGGGAGGTAGTGAATATCTCAGGTAATGGATTTTATATAGGAAAGAATGTCCACAAATTTCATCTGCATGGTCAAAATAAACAAGTGAAGTGAAGACAAAAAAAACAGCACAGTTAAATGGACTTTTATTCCATCATGGTAAGGTGCAAATTCATAGTATGTTCTCGATCTTGCGACAATTTACACGAACACAAGATTCATAATTATGTTGAATGGGCCGCCGAACGTCTTCAAAGATGCCTGGCATATCACAGATATTGCACGCGGCCGCCATTAGTACAACAATGTTCATTTCACTGTCGATGGGGTCTCGTATACATGGTTTTTCATGGCCCAGCAGAAAAAGAATTCCGTGGTGATGAATCAAGTGACTTGAGGGGGCAAGCCGATCCACCTATGCCTCTTCATGGAAGTTCAGTTCAGGTAACTACAGACAACAATTGTGTTTTGGTCCAGAACTGTATCATGTTGATCCTACATATCTCAGTGGATATGCCTTAAGCATTGTTTGTGATAAGCCAAACGTTTTTGAAAATGTTCGGTGGTCGTTGCAAAGGTGCTATGAATACCGTGTTTGTGTAAATGGTCGCAGTTTTGAGCATCTACTGGTAAAGAATGTTATTTCCCTAGTTAAAACAAAGGACACATTCTTCCCAACTTAAACTGTATTTGATTTAATTAGCATTTGGTATTTGATTTTTTGCATTGGAACTGTAAATATGTGCCACAATTATGGAAAATTATTCAACCAATCGATACAAGCGGTTCAAAATGTATTTCTCATTCTCTTCACTTCGAAATTATCCAAAAAGGCTTTTCGTCAATGAATTAACAATTCGTTTTACAGATTATTCGTATTTTTATGACACGTTTCTTTCCTCCGTTGTAAAAAGCTAGAGAGAATAATCAGTCTATTACACAGATTATACTTATCCTTATCACATGCTAATTTTCTCCATTGTAAAGGACCTAGAATAAATTATCCTTTTATTATAAAGTTATTCTTGTGATATGCTTAGTTTCTTCATGCTCACTTTACACAGCAGAAAACTGGACCCCATTTTAACTAGGTTCAGAATTCATCACACTCGATTCACCCACCGATATTGGTTGATAGGGAAGCCAACAACATTTTGCACAATTTGTAACTGTCCTATATCTGTTTACAATTCTTATAGAATATTCAAGTGTTTTTTTTTTTACATCTTACAATTTTTCAGAAATCTCATCTTGGTTTGGGAGAGTTGCTTTTTAGAACTCCAAATGCTAACCTGTTTAGTTTTTTTTTAATATTTGTGATGACCTGATTATAACCTGTTTAGTTTAAAAAAATATTTGTGATGACTTGATTAAAACCTGTTTAGTTTTTTTAAAATATATTTATTTTTATGATCATATATCAGCTGTACCAAGCTTTTTAATACTATACCATACCTTACATCATTATTGCCCTTTTTCATGATACATATTTTTTAGCTTTTACATATTGGATTTTGTAAATATTCAATATTTCGATTTTATTATAAATTTATACAAATGTTTTAATTCCCTCAGTGTGACGCAGCTTAGTCAAAGATTGATTTTGTGCACTAAAACATAAACAAACTCAAACTTACTTCCTTCATCTATACTTATAATAAAACTCAATGTGTGTGTGTGTGTGCGTGTGTGTGTGTGTGTGTTGGCGCTCTACAGGCCAGACCGTTGGACCTACAGCTACCAAATTTGGTACATGTATACCTTGGAGGTCGGGAATGTGCACCTCGGAGCCCTTTTTTCGAATTTTTAATTAAAATTTGAATTAATTAAAATTTAAGCGAAATTTCGACGTTTTTCCGCTATAACTTCCGAAAATATTATCGTATAAACATGATTTTAACATCAATTTAAAGATAAAAAAATTAGCTTTCTAATAGTATCAGTATTTTAACATTTAACTTAAGCTTCTATTTGTAATGAATTTTTAAAGAAGCATTTCAACTATATTTTTCAACAATATATTTCGGACAAAACAATAAAACTTAATCTGCAGGAGCACGTTACGAGTGGAAGGGGAAAAATTATCTTTTATCAATAGGTTGCCATCAGATAGATAAAAACTCAAATTAAAAAAATAAATAATTATTGCAAATTAAACATTTAAAAATGCAATTTTCAGCACGTGTCTGCATGAAATGAAATAAATATGAAATATGTTTTTTCTTTTTAAAAAAAGAAAATGCAAAGAATTTTTTGTGACTTTTACAATATTATTAATTAAATAAATCAGCTTTGTTTAATAATAGAAATACATCTATAAAAAAGTCTAAATGAAGTAAATAGCTGTATAGTATGTAGCACGAGTCTATAAATGCTTTAAAAAATGAATATTTAGCTTTTAATTAAAAAGAGATGAACTTGTGATATCAGTGTTTTAATGTATAACTCAAGCTTCTATTTTAAACGAATTTTTAAAGAAATATTTTAACCATGTTTTTTTGAGCACGTCACTGGATAAAATAAAATAAAACAATGCCGGAAGTTCAAATTAAAAAAAAAACTATCATCGCAAATCAAATCTAAAGAAATACAACTTTCAGCATGTGACTGGATAAAATAACATAAATATAAAATGAGATATCTTCTAAAAAAATAAATGCAAGGCAATGGATTCTATGATCGTTTGCAATAGATATATAATTAATTCCATAAATTATCTTTATTTACAGTAAACCTGGTTGAATTTAGACAGGATATGCATTGAAATCCCGACTTAATGGCACATTTCTATAATCGTTTGTAATATCTGTATCATTAATTCAATAATTTTTCCCCTTTTTCGCTTTCTTTAAAAAACATATTTAACATTTTGGCAACATCACCGAAAAAAACATTTTTAATATTTTGGAAGCATAATCGATAAATTGTTAGAGCATTAAACTCAAAAAGTTTTTTCGAATAAAGTTACCGACTCTTTAACTACTAATAACTGAATCTTTTAACTTTAACTATTTCTTAAATTTTGGCTAATGAATATGTGATTTAATTGAAAATTTTAGAACGCATTACTCATGGCGAGCCAGCTGGTCGCCAAAGGCGGCTAGTAGTAAATAAAATCATTTTCTTCATAGTAAAACCCATTTTCTTTTAGAATGATCGTATAGTTTACGAGGCAGATGGTAATAATTATTAAGATGAAATGCATATTTTCTCCTTATGAAGAGCTTAAAATGAGTGGAGTGTTTAATCAATAGATCGCAATGAACTTTATATAATGCTTGTTTTCTTCATTTTAAAAGACTCAGTTTAGTAAAATCTGAGTTCATTTGAAAAATTAAAATTGTTACGAATTTTTTATTGTGTAAAAAGAATAAAACATTGTATCTACCGATGCATAAAACATAGTAAGCGAAAGAGAAAAAAAAATAAGCATAATAATATCGCTCAAACAAAACTTCATTATTGAGGTTGATTTTTAAAACCAAATCCTTTTACAAATAATCTCCGTTTCTTGTGAAATCCAGATGAAATAAAACACTTTTTTCATGCTTGAGGTAAAAGGAGGGGGCTTAAAATGAGAGAGGGGGGAGATGAATAAAAAGGTATGAAGTTAAAAACTTACTCTTTTCAAATTAATTTTGAAGCGAACACAAGAGAAATGTTTTCTAAGAAGAGGCAAAAAAAGAGGGGGGATGGACTCCTCGAAAAAGAACGCGAAGAAGGAGCTATAGGGCACACTTCTCATAATAGGGTAGCCGAAACTAGTAAAAAGGCTTAACAAACAATAAAGCAGACGCTTAATGTTGGGCTCGCCCATGGGAATCCATTTCTTTAAAAGCCTTCGCATCTCACAATCGTTACTCGGAGCGAAAATATCCATTTGGGGTATTTGCTTATCTATTTAATTAGGAGGGCCTAACCCAATTACGATGTAAGCACCCCCCAATTTACCAAAGATCTCCTGAGGCTTCGAAAAAATATATTTTTACCCTTCCCATTGTTTTGTGTTTCTTAAATCTCTTTTAATTATATCAGCAAAACAAACGGGTTTTAATATTAATGAGTAATTTGGCCGGCGCTAATATGTTGTAAAGAAGTAAGATCTTAATTAGGTTCCTCCACAAAAGAGATTGCTTGTACTTTTGCTCATTTAAAAACTTTTATTTGCTGCCGCACATTCAAATAAGTTAATTAATTTTCTAATTAAACAGAACGGCGCAGGATGGTTTTATTTTTGCGAGATCCCCTCTTTTTTTTTATGCCTCGTCTTTTAGATCATGTGAGAGAGTTTCGTTAAACCCTCTTTTCCTTCAATACCGAATTAAAGAATTTTCTTTGTCTTCATAATAATTTTTTTTTCTTTCTTTTCCAAACTGCGTGCGACTTTTTTGAAATTCTTTCTGTTTTTGGGGACGTCTATATATTTTTTGCCCACCTTTGGGTTTTGCATTCCACCAACCCTTTGAAGCGTTCCTTACACGTCTCTTGCCATTCGCTGAGCACTTCTTTCTTAGTTTTTGAATCCACTTTTATTTTATAAAGAGGAAATAATTTGTTTCTTGGCTTGTTTTAGCTGCCGGTCGCTTTCCTAGAAAGTGCTTAAGTTTTAGAGTGCGTTGGCAAGAATAATTAATAAGCTAAGGATAATATATTCTAAATTAATTTTGAAGAGTGTTATTTCTGTTTTTTGTAGTGCTTTAAAATAAATGAATTATTAAAATCTTAGAACTTAATCTTAATGAATGTCAGTGGATTTGTAAATGAAAGTGAAATTAAAATGCCATGTTAGATATATAAACATTAAGAAGTTACATTATTATGGAATCTTGATAATTCTTTCAAAAAGTTCTGTTTCATATGTACATTTACTACTTCTTTTTTTACCATAAATTACAAAGTTGTTTGATCAGCGATAAGAATATATATTTAATATTAATGACAACATTTATACAGTTGGCCCTGGATCGACGATTCATATTGAAGTTTAAGATCGACCGAGATGAAGTTACTGATCAACCCAATTTAAAAACGAAACTCTACCACAAAGCCATCAAGGATTTCAAAGATACTTTATTAAATTCAGAAGAAATTCTGCTTCATTTCTGATTTCTCGATGATTAGAGCCTATTTTGTTAGCATTGCTCTTATTCAAGGTTATAGCTCAATGCTAAAGCTTCATAAAGCACGCCAGGTCACAGAAAATGAATCTTCTTCATTCAGCTTGTGGTGAGTTTCCTTAATAATATGATGATGGCCAATATAATAGCTGCCAAAGAATCATCAATGTGTTGGCATTCCAGTACATTTATTTGTCTACGAAAAACTGTTTACCGTTATTTAAAGTAACACTTGATTTTAAGCCTTGAATGTACGAATGAATGGTAATCCAAGTTTCTCTGCTAGTTCTTAATAATTTACGATGTGATTTTGTTCAACCACTTATTGAGGTCTAAAGGTCGTTCAGGCCGAGGCTTATCCCCCAACTCAAATTTTCTGAAACCGCTATTGATATAGCTTCCGTTAATTAGATTGATATTCTTTCAACTTTTCTGTTAGATTATTGCTTTTATTTAATGATATGGAGGGTGTTCCTTTGTCTGTAAGACTTCGGAAGTGTCCGATCACTCGAAACATGCATCAAAATCGTACCAACTATCCCAAAACATGACTGATTATTATGATTTTGAAGAGCTGCAAAAATCAGTAATGTTTCCGCATTGGACTAGAAAAGCAATCTCAAATATAAATTTGGCAAGCAGTCTTTTTTTCTAAGAAGGGTCGTCATTTCTTTTGAATTTTTTTCTAAGGAAAATAGTTAACATTGAAATCTTCAAATTTTCTGTACAGGTTTGTTATAACATCTATCAAAAAGAACTCAGAAAAATTTTCGCCAATTTGGAGATTTCAACAGTCAAATTATATAGCACATCATTTGCATGTTTGTATGCGAGATACAAAATTTTTCATAATGAATAATAATGCACTTGAGTATATTTTTATAATTTGGTGAAATTTTTTCTTGTCTCTTTTAGTTCGCCTTTAAAACCGAACTCTACTAAATTTTCTTTAGAGTAAGAACTAATGAACTCTTTCTTGGCACTTTTATAGCAAATTGATATATATAGTTTATTTTCTCTCCTTCCAATTTTTATTTCATGCCATTGCAAAAAACCGCAACGTATATGAGATGTCCAGATATTTCCTCAATGCAGCTTCTTTTTTTAGCTGCTTGTTGTTACTCTAGCAACGGTAAGAAGCTTATGCTTTGGACGAAAGTTTCAATTCAGTACCAAAAATAAATGAATGAATATGTTATTAAAAATACTGACAAAAATTTGTGACTGGTGCACATAATCACTGCTGGTTTTTTACAAAGATTATAATAAATAGTCTTAGAAGAAATTGGAGTTTTTTTCCTCCAGGTATTTATGATTAATTTAAAGCGATAACTTTGTAACAATGAAAAATTATCTTTCTGTTTAATGTATAAAGCTCACATGATTTAGTTAATTCCGAAAAAGATTAAAATTTTGAATAACCTGAAACGCCAAATACCTTCAAATTTGCGAGAAGTATTTAAAATGTAAAGCATTTGTTTAAAAATAAAATACAGTAGATATAATTGAACAAAAGTTACACGAGATTAAATAAAAACACGTGTTTCCTTAAACTTTTAAACATTTTGTTGTTTTGAAGAGATTAGAGAAATAAGATCAATAGAAAAAAATCTTTTTTTACTTCAATTTCTTGAATAATATTTGAATATTTGATTAACAATGAATAATTGTGTGTAAAAATGAAATCAAAATTATGAGAAAATGTTTACACTTCCAGATTTTTTATTTTTGAGACATATAGACTTTATTTTAATCGGTACAGCGGTCACTGCCTTACAGAAGTTCGTGTTTGTACTTTATTTTGCTGCAAGTTTGTGGAATGGAACATTTTATGACACTTGTAACAGATTCCTCATGCCAAATAAACCTGAGCGAAAGTGGATGTCCTTTTTCCACAAAGACGTGCAAGAGTGTGACTCTTTGTTCCGCATATTCACCAAGAAACAATGCATCAACTCGATTTTTCTCAAGGATGACAAAAATGTCTACTTCTCTGCAGTAAATTTATCAAAATTCTCAAAATGGCATTACCTTATAATTGTGAGGACATTCAAATTCCTAGCTCCTATAATAATCCAACTAACATTTTTTCTGCTCCCTGTGATTGCAGCAATGCTGCAGATGGCGTTTGTGAGAAAAATACTCGGATGTCTTGGATATGAAGGATTGTGGAGACGAGCAAGGCAAGGTTTGCAGCATTTGTCCACAAGAGCTGGATTGCGAAGAAGTAAACTCAAATCTTTCTTGTGTTTAGTTTTTGGATTTCTTGCCGCGTCTAGCATAGTTTGCTTCTGTACAACAGCACCTGATGATCTATCGAAGGAGTGCAAGACAGCCATGTGTCTATACTGCTATCCAAGACTTATGCACACTATATTCAAAGAGAGAATTGATAAAGATATTAATCAAAAAGCAATACAAGTAATGTTTGCATACACAAAATATTTCAACACAGCAATATTTTCATCACTACTTTATGCATCTACAGTGGTTATTTGTTGCATGTTGATATATATTGTGACTGATGCGTGCTTGAGTATATGGGAGACTGCAAGAACAGTTTTACTGTATCTGTCAAACATGCCAGTGAAGGAGACAGCACTTGAGACGTGGAATCAGTATTTTATTCCTTTAAGAGATACATTGCCGAGTCCAAGGAGAAGTGAATCAAATCTTAGATATTAAATGGAAATATAACTTTTAAAGAATAGTCATAATTTAATAATATATTTTAGTAAAAGAATCGGACTCAAATTTTACCTAAAACATCATACAGATTTGGATTCCCAAAAAAGGCATTTGGCTACCTTACAAAAAGTTCGCAGAATGTAGAAATGAACTAAAAAAAGTAGAAATAATCTCTTTCTGATGAACATCATCCATAAATAACAATCGATATTTGACTGAAATCTAGTTTAGTGTTTCGTTCACCTCGCCAAGGATGCTAACAATGTCAACCGGCAATCAACATGACTGATCAGATAAACAATAAATTAAAATAGCTATTGTCAACAATCTTGAATTTTGTCTCTGGCGACTTGAAATTTTTGATATTCTTGGCGAAGTGAAGGTGTATCCTAAGCTAGATCTCTCAGCCTAACACTTCCGAATAGATTTTTAATCATCCTATGATCAGCTAAATTTTAATTTTGTTATAAATATAAGATTATCAATAAGAAAAGGAATTGTGTTTGTTCATATTGCCTTGTATACTTCATCCGAAATATTCTGCTGTTTAATATGACCCAAACAAATATCAGTTTATTGTTATTAGTTTATACCATAACTTCCAAAATGGAAAAATAATGTTACTGAAAATTAATCCCTTTAAGAATTTGAAATTATTCTAAAAAATCCTTACGATTCTTATCATTTCAGAAATGTTGATATCCCGATTTGAAATTAAGGAAATATAGTTTCAATTTCTATTATAGTTTTATTAATTTCAATAAATAAAAATGAATTATGAATATGAATGTATAAATGAATTCCATATTTTATTTGTTTAATAAATTTGTATCAGTTATTAAGTTTAGAAAAAATTAGCTAAATTTTAAGTTGAAATAGAATTCTGATAATGTTAAATTATTAAGAACTATTCCAGGCAAAAACATATTTAGAAGTATATTATGGCACACAATGCACCTTTAACTCTATGTTGATTTTTAAGAAAGTTTATTTAAATTTCAAAACGAACTCCAAGATAATTTCAATCGTAGTATTTATCCTGTAAAATTTCCTTTTAATGCACAACATATTCTAATGCACATTCATATAAATAAACTTTTTTAACCCAAATTCGCTTTTTCATTGTTTCAAAGATTTTGAAATACTTTTCATTAGCGGAGTCCCAAGCAAAAACATAACTTTTATGATTATATCTTGCTCATGAATATTCCCGTCTATAGGATAGCGCCAAAGTTTGGCGAAGCTTGGAATTTTGCTGGTGGAATATCAAATTTGTATTTTTGGTGAGATTTTGAAATGAATGTATTTTGTGACTCTTTACACAACACGTTTAACAAATTATTTCAATGAGCTTATTTTTTGGCAAAAAAAGAGACATATTTATGACATAAAAATCGCCAAACACTGCCCTAAATTTTAAATTAAAACTGAATAATTTGTATATCAGTACGAGTATATTATGAATTGATAGGAAAAAAACTCTATATTTTTTTATGAAGTTAGACATTAAATATGAATTCAGGTTAATATAAATTTGGAGATAATGTTTTTTTTTTACATGAAGTACAAATGTTGTATAGCTGTTTGTTTTTAAAATACAGAATGCACCAAGATTTATGAATTAATACTTAAAAAAAAACAATTACAAGTGAAGCGAACCGTCCTATTGTTGTCACTCAGAATATAAGGACTATGACATCGCATTGAAGCAGAGAAAGATGTATGGTATTTTTCCATTAACTTGAGAACAGGCAAAATTCTTGCTTAATGCTCCATTACTCTTCCACATTATGTAAAGCAGAATGTCATAAAATTATCTAGAACTTTTTTATAAAAAATAAGTTTGGCTGAATGAATGTTACCAGAATTTTTTCTACTTACTACTTATTTTCTACTCACTATCTAATGCGATCTTAGTTTTGGGATTTCAATTTATGCAGAAAAACAATTTTTTAAGGCTGGTCACAATATGACTCTATATGCATAGATGGCAATGTGAATTAATTAAAAAATTATGAAGCTATGTGAAATAATTCGAGTTTTATAATATTAAATTTAGGAATCAGGATTTTCAGTACAAATTTTATTTTGTTATTAGCAGCTATGGTTCATTTTCTGCCAACATATTCATTTAGCGGTAGTTGCTGCAGAATTAGGGAAAGGCGTTGGTTGATGTAAAAGTAATAAATATATATATATATAAATTTTATAACAACAAAAATATGCTATATCATATATTAAAAGCTTCTGAAATAGGTGCAGTTGTTGTAACGGAAGAACTCTCTTTCTTCCGTTATTTCCGCAGTTTTCATATAGTATAAAGATTCGCGAAATCGGATCAACGATTTCAGTTCAGTTTTTTTGTTTTTTTTACCAATAATTTTAAATATATAAAGGATTTCTAATTGATTCACAGGTACCACTAAGAGTATACATGGTATATTTTAGGAGTATATCGATTAATTATTACATTATTTGGGATGGTACATTTTATCATATTTAGATTTTTTTCATTTATAGTAAAGTAAATTCCACATATTATCACGGCTCATTTTTTAAAAATTTAATTTAAATTTTGATATTATTTTATTCAAAAAATCTATGCCCACATATAGGTGCATGATTAATAAATTTAGAAATAAAGAGAACCTTTGCTCTAAATCAAAGATAAAATTTTCCTTAATTCCTAGAGAATGTAAAACTGCCACTATTTCTTTAAAGCTTTTCTTCCTTTTATAGCCAGATCTGACCCTTATATCATAAAATACTAATATTATTCACGGGAACAAATACTCTCTTTTGAACGCTGTCTTAACCCCACCCTTGCCTCTTCTCACTTTCATCTCGATACTGCGTCCTCTTTGAAAGTGACCGAAACCACCTGACATTTCCGTGGCAGGCAAACCCACGGATCACCGCAATTACTCACACCTCTATCTGTCCTGGAGGTCGTGGTTGAGTGCTTCCTGACGATAGGAAACAGGTAACTCCACTCCTCCGACCCCTTCTGGAAGCACCTGAAGATTGTGGGAAGAGCAGTTTCCGCCATGGGCCGCAAAACTCTGAGGCTCAACCCCCTTCCTCTCGCCGACTATGTTAATTACATCCGTAATTACTCCGGTCATTAGTGGATAGGCCCGGGACCCTAATGAGGACCATAATTACAAGTGGCTTCTCCCCCGCATTAATCGTGCCCTAATTAGGGCTCCGAGTTTAAAACGTAATATTAATTAATCTTAGTCCCCCACCGTTTCGTCAATTCGGGGTCCCCCTTCAATTTTCGCCGCAAGTGTTCTATTATCATTATTATAACTAAACGAGGGAAAGAGAAGAACTTTCTGCATGAAGAGAGAGAGCTTCTGTTCTGGTAAAAGATTCGGGGTTTAAAGGTTAGGCGCACACATGAAGCGACAGAGCATGAGGGAAACGCGAATAATCCCCACCAAAAATATGGGAGTTACGAAGATTGATGTGGTAGTTTAGCATTATTAAATTCGGTCGGATACGGATGTGCTGCTTTGTATCGTATCGCAGGTTTGGAAAGAAATGATTTCCTTTTGAAGGCTGTGGATGGGAAAAGATTTGGGAGGAAACTGTAAAATTAGTTGCGATGAAACAGTCATATGTAATTTTAAAATGATTTGTCACTTTTAACAAAGCAAATATTTTAAACTGCAACAGAAAATTAAAAAAAAGATTATTCATTAAACTGCTGAAAAAGGTTTATTCTCTTTTTAAATTGCTATGAAACTGATTAATTTTTACTTCCTTGTAGTTGAATTATGGAAAAACAGTACAACCGTCCAAAAATTTGATCACAAAATTGTGATAAATTTCCTTATTTTTTTACCTTTCAGAAGTAAGATAATTCTTTTTGGAACTATGCTATATATCTGCGAATCTGTTAAACTGAAAACACACAGACACAAACAAATACATCCACCCATAAACACATATTAAAATCTGTTTTTGTCTCAAACTTTAAGGGATGCATCAAATTTTTGTAGATATTAGTTCTGGGAAATCTGTATGTCCATCTTTCCAAGTGCATTAGAGTATATGTATGAACTAGTTATACAGTTTTATCATGAAAATTGTTGACTTTTTTGCAAATTTCATCTGTATATTGAAGAAAAAATGAAATTATATGGTTACATGGTTTTATCAAGAAAACTGTTGATTTTTTTTTGCAAATTTTATCTGTATATTAAAGAAAAATGAAATTTAATTCAAGCTAACGGGAAATTCATTTTATTCAAAATTCTTTCCAAATAACAACGAATTTATCTACTCGACTTAAACTTATGTTACTAAATATATAAAAAATGATGCAGTTTCAAAGTTTTCTTAGCTTTAAAAACATTAATTTTCCACACTCATTAACTCAGATAATTCTTTCCCAGTTTTTTTTCTACTTAAACAATTTTAATAACAAGTAATACTTATTTTTTTAAAAATTCAAAAAAATACAGCTAATTTATTAAGTTATGTCAAATCTCAAGGTATGCCAGAATACCGTTTTAATATTTCTGACGATTTCAGATCTTTTCTTTTTATACTTTGTCTACGTGAAAGTGAAAATATATTCATGGCATTTACTGAGTTAACTCTTTCAACGCTACCAAAGAGATATCTCGTCTCTCAGATACTTTCAATAACAGATTTTTGTGAGCCAAAATTCGTCTCTTCTGCCAGTTATAAAAAAAGTGAAGGTATTCTTCAGATATGTATTAGAAAGTTCAGCTAATCTAAACTGGTATAAGAGACAAATTTTAGCCCACTGAAACTTGTATTTGGAAGTATCTGAAAGATGAGATAATTCGTCAGTAGCGTAGAAAGTGTCAATGGCTCTTACCGACATTAATCAAGATGATTACTGAAAAATGTCTTTGAAGCATAAAGAGAGTCATTACATTTTTATCTATTCTTCTACTTTAAAAACAGATATAAATACTGCTTACAAGAAGTTAGAATTTACTCATATTTTTATATCCTTATCTTACCTAGACAAGAAGTTAGTATTTTATATTTTTGTTTTGCCAGTGAAATTATTTTCTGCTTAATTTAAATAATTAAAAGGATAATATTTATGAAAAGTTTTTGTTAGTTAATTTGATTCTTTTGCAGCAAGGAACTGCGCAATGTTAAATAATAGTTAATTCATAGAGCGGTATATCATAATTAAAAATGATCAATTATTAAAAGGGGGGAGATATAGACACTCTTGCATTTCTTACAATGCATTAAAGGCAAATAAAAATTATTCTTTGTTAGCTAGACAACAAATTGATGGTTAGAACTTCAAAAATCCTTCAATGAAGAATATGCAGGTTAAATATATGGATATAAATTTATAAATTTGCGCCTATGCAAATTTTCTTTATAAATCTAATTTTTCATATAAATTACAACAAGATAGCGATGCACTAAAGAAGATTGTTATAGAAAGAAAAATTATCTCTTTTTAAAAACAACCTGGTTAAAATATTGTTGTAATCAAAATATTATTTCAATAAATACTTTGTAAAGGAAATAAATAATTGTCTTATCTTTGACATTTTTTTTATTTCTAGTTTATTTTTCTTTACTATGTTTATTTCAAAAATGTTATAAAGTATCATTAATTAAGTACTATTTCCTTTTCGGTTAGGTTAATAAATTACGGCTATACATTTTTAAAAATAGCTATCAAGAATATAGAATAATGCATAAAGTTTAATTATATCTAGCTATAATTTTTCATTTTATTTTTATTAAATTATAGATATTACTTTTATCAATTTTTTTGATAATATATCATTGTGTTGTCAAAAACAAGAGTGATAGATGTAATAGATATATTGTTAAGAACGTGTAGTTTTGCTTTCCCACTCTAATAATGTCATCGTAAGGAAGACAGATGTACAATAATCTGTACTGAATAGTAAATGGGTATGACGTTAGAGATCCCAGGGCGTGGCGACAAACTTGGCGATCATTTGGTGACTTGGCAACAAAATGGAAAGCAATCGAAACATCGAGAATTTTCCCGATCCGTCCATTAGGAGCCGAGATACATCTTGAATGATCCTGATTGGGCCAGAAGGTTTAGTCCTGCATTCCTTCACTATATAAGGAAGTCAGTCTGCGTAGTGGAAGAGAGAAGCCGAAGCTGAAGAGCAGGCGAGTTGAATCGAGAAAACCTAAATACAGAGGTCTGGGAAGCTGAACGAAGTACGGCAGTGACAAATCGAGAGACATAAATAGAGAGGTCTTGAACTGAGGAGTCCTGGACGAAGGACTGTCTGGCTGCTTGTGGGGCGTATTCTGACGAAGCCTGTGTCTTGTGTCCTGTGAACGGAGCCCGTTGTGTAGTCGTGAATGGAGCTGTCCTGAATTGAGGAGTAGTCTTGTTGTGCGAAGTAGTGAGTCGGCAGCAAAGGCAAGGAGGAACAAAGGAATAGTTCAGCCTGTTCCGGAGAGACCTACGTGAATGTAGATAGAATCCCTTAAAGATTCTCTCTCCTGCTGAATTCTGTCTGGCCGCTTTGCGAGCTGTGGATCTTGTCACTACGGAATTTCTGCCTGTGAACTCCTGTTGCTATTATGAACTACTATTTGATGTAGGATACTGCTGTGTGCTGTCCTGTGTGTTCTTCTTGGCTGTATGTAGTTGTCTTTTGAAAATATTTCTCGTCATTGTGCTCTTCTGTCTTTATCCTCTAAATAAATCTCTGTGTTGTGTCGTCTACTGAAGGACTGATCATTGTGTGTGTTCATCATCTTCTCACACCTTACACAGCCACTATACGAGTAAAAAGAACCCGGCGGATTGTGGAAAAGGAGAATCCGTAACAATATGTAATAATAAAATATTATAAAATTGTATGAAAAACCATATACAAAAAAAATTCTTTGGCCTAAAAATAGCCCCATATACCTTTTTAAAATCGCTATTGAATTAATAAAATTTTCTTGCTTTTATGTTTAATTTATGAATTAAATGCTTTTTTATAACGTGATGACTAGCCTCAGATAAGGTGGTGGTGGTTCTAGGACAAAAATTTAGAAAAGAATAGTTTGTGAAAAATTACATTACTTTAATTGCATTCGTGAACATTCTGGAACTTTACAATAAAGATGGAGTTTACCTGATATAGGAAAGAAAGAAAAATTCATTTGCTGTTGTGTCTGTGCGTAATTTAATTTCTTAAAATATCAAATTTCCTGCAGCATATTTATTAATTGCAGTGAAATTATGTAATTTTTCAATGAAAATAAATTTTTATGGTATTGCTCGCGATTGTTTTGAAGTTTTGTCCACGGTCAAAACCTGCATTTATTTTGTTTTTTAAAAATTAAAATGGTTCTAAAAATATTGAATTTTTGAACTTCCTTTTTAATTAGTATTATTGACATAACTATATTATATTTGAACTTTTTCATAAAAATGTATTATTTCCTTCAACTCCCATCTAAATAAATTCTATATGGACTATATAGAATTAAATACATAGACTAAATTTTCTGTCCTCACCATTTATTTAAGCAAAATACTTTTTAACGCTAAATCGACCTGATTGTATCTTAGATATTCCTGATTGTATCATAGCATTTCATATAGTTTTCGAGATCTTTGTAAGGATATATAATTTTGCCGCCAGATGGTGCACTGGTCTTTCTAAATATTATTTGATCATTCAATCATACATATATAACAATTTATTAACTGTAATTTCTCTCTCTTCTTTCAAGACTTTGAGTTTTTTAAAAATTAATTGTCATTAAAAGAGTATGAATTTTTGACTATATAATTTTATAATGTTTTAAAATAAAATATTCTTTCCATATCAAAACCAAGAAAATATAAAATTGAAATCTGCTATCGCAAATTTCAAGTTATCATGTGAGAACATTGTTATTTTTTAAATCATTATTCGTCTTAATTAATTTAAGACGGGTTGAAACAATCACTTGGTTATCAGATTACGCATGCATTGATATTTAGAAAAAGGATGGATTTTTCTCATCTCCAAGCACTTTTTGCCATTTAGAAAAATTGAGAATGAATATAGAATTCCCGTTTTTTTCCTACAAGTGATAAGTTCTTGCGACTTATGCCCTTTATTTTCTGAGGGCTTATGTTGAAACTTCAAAACCCCCAAACCAAAACAACATCATGTTGTCACATGATAATAACATTACATAAAATTTCGGTTTGGATGGTTTGATATAGATCAAAAGATGTAGTAGTTGAAACGATAAATTTTGAGTTAATGATACCGATGTTCATCATGTTATAGAAGATTTCAAATTGTGCCAGATTTTTAAAATTAATAGCCAAGATTTCAAAAATCAGAATGGATTTGATAAGTAAATATATTATTAAGAAATTCCTGTTACCTGACGATAGTTTGAAATTTGGAATATTAATGACAAATTTGACTTTTTAATCTTCAAGTTTACACCAAATTCAAATTTATCACTTAAATTCTAGTTGTGAGTTAAATTTAAAAGTTGACATTAACGATCTAATAAAAAAGCGATATATCAGCTATCTCTAATTCCATTTTCAATCTCAAACTTACACGCACAACATCATCCACTTCTGGCAAGATAACGCATTTCGTCGCTATGGCAACGGCATCGGACGCTAAATACCGCGTTGCCATCGCCGGTGTTTAAATCACACCATCCTCCTTAATTAACCAATTGGCCCTTTGGCTCCATTCCTAACTTCCCATGATGCGATGAAACGAATAGTTTTTATTGGCGTGTCTCCGGCACGGCCCAATTAAGCACCGAAAATGCCGGTCAAATTGAAATGAGATTTCTCTGCAATATAACTACCGACGCCCGCATAATTTCCGCTGTATAATGAAGCTCCGATGCTGTTTAATGTCGGACAAGATAACCTATTACAGTAAATCCCTGCCATTCGTGCCAACGTAGCTATCTTTCGCCAGCTATTCGCCCGCTATGGAATGCAGACAATTAAGAGGATACTGGTTAGCGAATTCTCAGTTCTCGCTGATGCACGCCAAGGTCTAAAGATAGTATGCCGAAGTTTCCTGGTATTTGGCCAGATGGATTTAATGTAAATTAATCCAAGTTTTAGTTCACATAAGGTTAAATAGTTTTGTTTACGGCTCACAGCAGATATATCAAGAATTATAATATCGAAGAAAACTTTTCACCATGCGTCTCTATAATGCATGTCCAATTTATATTGATGGGTGAATATTACAAACAAGTAGTTGCAAACTTATGGAATATAGGAAACTTCTCCGGAAGATATCTATAGCCTAAGATTCAGAACATACTGTAGGGATTTTTAAGAGTTACCTGTAATTTTCAAAAATAAGATAATTTTTTATATCTCTAAATCAAGAATCATACTTTATTTTAGATTTGCCTGGAACATATTTACAATTACCTAGCTGCAGTTCTCATTCCATGACATTATGCATGTAAACTGAAATCGAGTTTTAGAATAAATATGTTGTTCTAGGCAAATTGCAAATAAAAACATTATTCTTGATTTTGAAATATAATTAATAGATAATAAAAATTTTGAGATATATGATTTATTGTCTCTCAAAATTAAGACTAATGCTTTTATTTGCGATTTGCATGAAACAACATGTTTATAATTATTTAACTGGGATACTTATTCAATGACATGCCAAACAGTGCTGTCTAGTCAAATATGTCTTACCTTTGCATCAATAAACTGAATATGAATTTTTAAAAAAATTGTAGATTTTTAAAATCTATAAGCCTCAGAAACAATTTATTAAATTAAACAAAAAAAGTACGAAATCATAATGGGAAAAGGATGATTATCTGAGTGGTTATCTTAATGTCTGTGTCTGTTTCACGTCTTACAAATATTGCTATTGTTAAATTACAAACAATTGTTTTTCCACAGAAGAACCCATTCTTCGTTCCTAACTTTTGGCAATTTAATTCCATAAAATCATCCAATTTTACCAAAATGGTAAAATTTAAACTTATATATATATATTCTAGAACAGTGGTGGGGAAACTTTTTTAAGACGGGCCATTTGTAATAACTAGACGATCGTAGCGGGTCAAAGAATAATGATTAATCGTTAAAAAATTTATGTGTTCTATAAACATATACATATATTATTATATACACTTATTACTTTAATAGTAAAAAAGCCAAAGGTAAGAAAATTATAAGCATAAAATATAAAATGAATTTAGTGTAATTCTTGATGTGAAGTATTATCACTTTATTTATTTATTTTTTTGCATGAGAAAAATGAAATTGGGACTGTTTTATCAAAATTTCATCATAGTCCGGTTCCATTTGCGAAGCAGAAATTCTTAAAACTAATGAAAGGTGCTCATCTGTAATTCTGTTTCTTAAAGAAGTTTTCCTAAGCTTCATTGTTGAAAAGATTTGTTCGCATATACAAGATGAGCCGAACATTGTCATTATCTTCATTGCATGAGTAATTAGATTTGGAAAATTATCTGGACTTAAATTTTTATAAAATTCTAGTAATGGTACTGTATGAAAAGTTTGTTTCAGGAGAGTATTACAGTTCAGTTCTATTAACTCGAATCACCGCGGGTCGTTGCAGATGACTGACTAAGTCGCTAACTAACTGATCTTCGGGCGGCCTGTCTTGAATTTATACCTACCTGCAAGGATTGTTCGGGAATCGGAGTTTTGCGGTTCTTTTGGAAAAACAGAACAATGAATCGAAAATGCGAGAGTGTTGGAAGTTTCGAGCGAAGAGGAGTCAGCTGTTTGGGTCGGATGGATTTGTCCAGAATACTATTGTGTTTTGAATATCGCCGCAGGTAGTTTTTATGCGGGTCGTCACATTATGAAGTAAGAATGCGTTCACACATTCTCACGAGGGCACTCTTAAACGGGCCCTTTCCGCGGGCCGGACTTGGCCCGCGGGCCGTAGTTTCCCCATCACTGTTCTAGAAAAATCAAATTTTCTTTTAATTTAATTGTGATAATTCGAATGTTTCCTGCTATATGATTGTGTATATGTTAAATATGAAAGAAAGAAGTTAAACCTATCATTTTATTGAAAAATTGAAAAATTTCTCAAAGTATGGAGTTTTTCGAATATAAAATTTTTATTAGTTTCAGGCTATTCTTATATGCATTTTTCTTTATCATTCTCTTTAGAAAGTTAGAAGAAAAAATAAGGCTTACCTAATTACATATTTTTCTCAATGCCTATTCAAAACCATTGTTGGGAAAGTCGAGAATTATTTATTTTGGTGTCTCAGAGGATACTTTTTATTTTCGATGTACTGTATGGCACATGTTAACCCCTAAAATTAAGGGGTAGAAATATTTTTTCGCTTCTTTTACACATGTGCAAAGATTAATTTTTTGCCATTGGAATGGTTTTTAGCTCTGAAATCGAGTTTTAGAAGTTACGTTATTACAATTCTCTACGATTGAAATATATTTTTAAAAAAATCTAATTTTATAGGGGGAAATACAAAGATCACTATTTAAGTAAGATATGTTTTTAATGCCATTTAAAATTTTCTATGGGTATAAGATTGTGTAAACGAGCAATGTCGGATATTTTTTGAACAAAATTCAACGCCATTTGCATTCACGTTATGAGTCTATCAGTCTCTTATTATAGGGTTAACATATTCACGAAAATCGTGCATTCTCAACGATTGTGTTGTGAAATCTTGTTATTCTCTTTAAAAAATGTGAATGTTGAGGATATTCACTATCACGTTGGTGAAATCTATTCTACAATGCAGTAAATGCCAGTGAAATGATAAACTGAGAAAATTGTTCAAGGAAGATCAAGAAAATGCCAATGCTGATTCACCCTTGGTTGGCTATCTCTAATCACGAATAATTTGGCACAAGCTATTAACGCCTGAATTCGCTCAAACAGGAGATTCTCAATTATTAACTTATCATTAGGTTTTTGACAAATTTAAAGGTCAGCCTTGTTTCAAAATGCGTAGAGGATTTCAATACAGGAAATTATGATATTGATGAGTTTCTACATAATGAATTGAAGAACACGAATAAAATGGTGAAAGCTTTAAGGTTTTCTGCCTTATGATAAAAGGAATTTGAAAACTTTTAACGTTATCACCACAGAAGATAAACCGTTATTTTTCGAAATGTCTCTTGAGTCTAAACGACAATCAGTGAAATTGCTGTCAGATTATATGGTATTGTCCATGGCAATGCAAAGATTGTTTGGCTCATAATAAAAAAGCAACTGCAATATGATGATAGGGAAGTATTTGATTGTTTCCTATAATCTAGATCTGTCACATAGCTATTATTATCTTTTCCCCCATCTGAAAACCATCCTCTCCTAGGACAGGTGTTTGTGCACTGTAAGATAATTATTATTAACTATTTTGATAAGGAACTGAGGAGCGTCAAAATTGTCTTTAAAGCTACAAAATTCTGAACAAGTGGAATGTAACATTTCAAACTGACAGCAATGGTTAATATTTTAGTAGCATCTAAAATAATCATATGGGATAAATGCATGATGGCGTACAAAAGAGCCTTAGAAGCACTTGATCGGCCATTGAAAGATCTGCACAATGACTCAAGATGCTTTGAAGGCGCAATGATTTTACTATCTAGCGATTACCGCCAAACACTGACAGTCCTTCCACGATCGAATACTGCCAATGAAATAAACTCTTGCCTCAAATCATCAAATCTGTGGCGCTAAGTGAAGAAACTTCAACTGACAACAAAAATGAGAATTGCATTGCTGATAGATCCATCTGCTGAAGATTTCTCAAGGCAATTGTTGACAATCGATAATGACCATGTTCCTGTCAACTTATTGGGCGGATTGATTTCATTTCTTAGGAAAATTTGCAGTTTTGTTACATCGAGAGAGATGTGCTCATCAACGAAGTGTTCCCAAACATCAATGATAACCACAAAAATCACAAATGGTTGAGTGAGCGAGAAATTTTGGGGACTAAGAACAATGTGGAGGACTTCATAATTCGTAATCAAATCGTTGGCACTCAGCATTCATTCAGATCTATTCATTATGTAACAAAGACGAAGTCACCAACTATCCATCTGAATTTTTAAATTCCTTAGATGTGTATGGCTTACCACCGCACAATTTACAACTGAAGGTTAGATCGGTAGTCATGATGCTTCGAAATTTAAGCCAACGAACACTATGCAATGGAACGCGTTTGATGATTAAAAAAAATTGATGATGTGTGATTCACGCGACTTTACTCAAAGGAAAAAGATGAGGAATTCTCATCCTCATTCCGAGGATTCTCATGATCCCAAGTGATATGTCTTTTGATTTTAAACGAATCCAATTTACAATTCATGTTGCATTCGCGATGACGATTAACAAATAACAAGGTTAATCATGGTGTGTTTGTGGTCTGAATCTAGAAAACCTATGTTTTTTTTTTCTTATTGTCAATTATATGTGGCATGTTCACATATAGGTAATTCCTCCACTTTATTTGTTCTAACGTCTGATAACAAAACAAAAAATGTTGTATATCAAAAGGTGCTTGATTCAAGAGAATAAACCCGAATGAATTTATAGATTGAATAAAGAAAATGACTTTCTGACAAGCCATTGTAATACTTATTTTTGTAGTGTTTTTGAATTTTTCCCTTATATTATTATAAACAGTCAAATATGATTAAAATCGGAGGAGCCGTTCTTGAGTTATAAAGATGCAACAAAACTGCCTATTGATTGTGAGGCGGTTCAAAGTTCGCCGGGTCAGCTGGTATACATATAATTATAGACTACCCTTAAATATTTTTAATCAAATATTGACGGATATTTTTAAAATTGTAACTAAATACCAAATTTTATCAATGTAAACTGTTTCGCTTTTGAATTATGCTATTATTTCTCATGAAAATATGTTTTTTTCATAATTGTTTTTTAGGCTCAGAGAATTTTAAAATATAGTGCTTTATCAAATCTGAGAACTAAAGTATCTTCTCCTTGTATTTGCCATAAATGATTAAGTAAAAACAGCGTTTATATTATAACACTAACGTATTAAGATGCTATTATGCCTATTTGATATGGAATTTACTGACAAAACTGTAATAAGTTAGTTAATTAAAACGGCGGCCGGACAATTACCAGTTGAACCCACTTTCTTAACACTTACTTACATTTAAAGTCTCTGATGAACGAATTCCTGGATAAAAATACTCTCGTTAAACCAGCGCTACCCAGAATTTTGAATTCCCTGTCACATCACCAGGTACTCAGTCTTTGCAACGGGTTAATTGAAAACCATGAACAAGAACATCACATCGCCATTAATAAGAGGCAGGGGCGCCCCTGCACTTTTCTCGTCATGTATTTCGGATTCAACAATCCATCCTCTTTCCCGAAGCTCTCAGCAGCAGCAGGGGCGTCGGGGAAAGAGGCCGTCAAAAACATTTTCGGCTTAAAAGCCCCGCGAAGAGAACGAAAAAGGAAGGAAACAATTTTAGTCCTTTTTCGCGATGGATTAAAATATTCGCAGTGCCACTCTCGGGTCCTCACTCAACCTCTATTGCCATCCCTTTCAATCATTATCAAAACCTTTCGCCAAGGCGAGGCGTTTCACTCACAAGTGGAAAGAAATTCCGAAAGGGGCTCGCCAAAAATTACGCCGAATAAAAGATGCATTTTACTTTTTCTTTTAGAGATAAATCTGTATATCTTTATAATCAGTCTTTTAACAAATCTTATAATGTATTTATAGCGGCAAAAATTTTTGGAAATTAACAGTAGAATTTCAAAGACAGACATTTTGACGTTTAAATTTTATGCTTAAAACATTTGATACATTTTTTTTATTGATCTAGAATTTTATGACGATTTTTAATGAAATATAAGGACAATGATATATTCCTATTCAATTTTCACTCATTGTAAATTCCATAATCAGTATGATCTATATCTATTTATACTAAAACCCATCAAAATGAGGGCTTCAGCAATTTCAAATATTTTACAGACCATCTATGAAATGATGAACATTGTTATGTATTTACATTGATTTATGTATCTTCCTCAGACATTTTCTGGAAAAAGTTGAGTTACATATTTCATATGAAATGATATTGATTGATCCAAAGTGTCCGGCAGTCTTTATAAGGGAATCTATTTCATTCCGATTATGATCAACTTAGAACTAAAAATCTGAGTATCCATAAGTATAAAAAATCTAAACATGCAAATACAAATTTTTTTCCTTGTTATTTTTATTGATTTTTAATTATATATTATACTAAATGCTGTTTCTGCTAAATTATATTCTTTTATTTACATTAACTAAACCAACATTTACAATGAAACTATTATAATCGAAAACCCGTCAATTTGACGGTATGATAAAATTAGATGTATATTTATTAACGGTAATTCTAGAGTTAAAATTACGTGTTTACCTTTTTACAAAAGACATTGGATGTTACAACGTCTTTGAGTTATAATTATAATACTCGGGGAATTATAAGAATAGACCGAATCTTGATGCTATCAAAGAGTTTCAGCACTTGTGGGCAATTAAACTTACTTAAATCATTGGTTGCAAGTTAGCTTTGTGCTGGTTTCACGATTTACTTGTACCGCAATTAAATCTTGAACAATCTGAGAAGTCATTACATGGTTCGATTTTTTTACCTCGCATTATTGCTTCAATAATATGTTTATCTCATACCATTATAACGCTGATTTTATTATTACATTTTATTGTTGCATATAAGTAACAATTTGCTTCTTCTTATAGTATTTAACAGCAAAAATTATATCTGAAGGCTAAATTTTTTAAAGTTGATATTAAGTTCGCTGTTACGTCTCGAATTCTGGAAAGATTTACCCTATATAGTTTTCTTTTGTGTACCTTTAAATGATATCTTTTTTGTACGAAATGTGCTATACTACTTACTCATTTCAGAATGCATTGAAGTTGTGAAATCTTTTGTGTTATATGTAATTTTTTTCGTTCAATGACGGTCTCACTAAATGATTGAATTTCAGTCTATACATATACGATTGAATTACAACCTTATAAAGTGATAATTCGATGCAGTTATAACGAAAAAGCATGACGCTTAAGGTGTTAACAGCTAGGAACCCACAAAAATGAAAATGCTTCTTGACTTGCAGATGAAAGTTTAATTGAAGTGTTGTCTTCACATCGATAAGACTCTAAATGGTCAAGTTTCGATATCGCTAAGTACACGTTTTTTAAAGTGATATAACAAAGTATTATTACATATTTATCGATGAAGACTTTTTGATTTTTAATTTGATAAAATGTAACTTTAAACCAATCAAAAATACCAATCCAAATAATGCGGACGGAATATTTAAGATTGATTAGCCTTGACTCTATTATTAACACTCTCAGCGACTGCAAGAGGAAAGAAAATGAAAGGAATTTTTAAGTATTGTCTTATGACTGAATATAAAACAACCTCCTCTTCACCTCTAAATCAATTTGATCTGAAATGAATTTTTAATTCAACAAGATAGAACACTCGGGGGAGGCCAGAAAAGCACAAAGTTAGATTAGGGTAAGTTTGTTTACTATCAAACTTTTCCTTTATACAATTAATGTTTTTATAATACAATATATGTTAGGTAAATCATTACTTTCTAATCGATTATTTTTTAAACTCTTCGAATTTATATAATTTAGCACTATATAATTGAATTGCTGAATAAACGAATGCCTCATTTCATATTCTGAATTATGGTTAGATGATGAAACATATTTGAAAAACTTTTAATGCCAAATTAATGTTCAGATTGATATTTAGAATAAATTCCATAAAGCGTGTAAGTTAGGAAGAAAATTTGTAGTTTATTATAAAACCCATTTAGATAAAAGTAACTTTGAAACTACGCTGGAATTAATACATGTAAATCTAATGTATCGATAAAGAACATTAAATTTACATGTATTAATTCCAGCCATTGGCCTTTTAAATCATTATTTTTACTTTTGCCAGCAATTAGCTTCAGACATTGCTATTAAGAAGTAAAGGTACTTTTCCGTTATATGGACGCAGGATGTCACCAATGTGAGCTAAACGCGTGAAGTCGCCAATGTGAACAAAACAAGAACCAAGTAGACAAGTGCAACTACATAATTTTTGCATTTTTTGACAAAATTTGATGCAATTTTAGCATTTTTGGCTACTTTTTTAATTTTTCACTTTTGTCTACTAACGATTATTTTGTGAATTTTTCGTTGCGCTCGTATAACGGAAAAATATCAAAGTGAAAACAAATATCGCGTACTGCTGTTTTTTTAAAACGATCAGTTTTTGCCTCAGCCAAGAAAGTTATAGAATGAAGATCACAAGGGGTAGTTAAACAGTTTTAATAAACTGGAATTTAAAATTGCCTAATCTCATTCTGACAGTTTAATTATATCTTTGAAGTTAACATTCACTTGTTATCTAAAAAAATAATTAGATGCTTTTGCTTTGCTGATCACCTTGACCATTTACATTTTTTAAAAGAGAACTCAGTTACTTTTATGAGCAACCGGTATTATAGTTATGAAAATAGTATAGGTATTTCTGAATTATTTCAATAAAAATGAGTATTATGCCTGAAATATGCAGGCAACCAATATATATATAGCAGTGCCAGGGGGACTTAAAAATTAGCAATGACATGAGGTTGCACACGAAATTTTAAAATATTCGTAAATGCAATTTGGGAGTTACTAACAAAGAATATCATTTTATTTTGCTTCTTTTAAGGAGGAAATGAAATTTTTCCTGGAGCTAAATTAAAAAAATTTAAATCGTATTGTATGAATTATTTCTTTAACATTTTCAAATCTACCAACAATAAAAACTCCATGGAAAAAAAAAATATGAATTCTTCCGGCTTTTGACATTTTTTAATCAAAAAATAAATGAAAAAAGAATAGGTATTCTTCAGGAATGTATTAGGAATTTCAATACATCTAAACTGATATAAGATAAATTTTAGCTCATAGAAACCAGTTATTGGAAGTATCTGAAAGACTAGGTATCTCTTCTATAGCTTTTGAAAGTGTTAATTGTTCTAAACCGATTAATAATATGAGAATCCTGAAATAAAATTTATGAAGCCTAATGTATCAGCGTCATCTGGTGATTTTAAATTTCTACCTGCTATTTTTAACAGTACTATTACTGGATTAAAATATAAATTTTACTTTTTCATTAGTTTATAAGTGTTTATTACAAGGCTTTTAATAAATATGCTAGGTCCTGAAAATTCAATAAAAATTATCTAATAATTTTTCCCTTACATCTCAAAAGTAAATATTTTCATTTATAACCATTACCGGATAAAGTAACAGGTAAAATAACTATCTATCTAGATAATTCGAACGAATCATGCTTTACATTTTAAAGCATCCATTTTTATAATTACATAAACTTTGATCCACTAAAAATACTTTTTTTCTTTACTATTTTATTAGTTTAAAATTACATTAATTTTTTTGTGTGTATCAAATACCAAAACCTACTTCTTTTTCTTGCGAACAGCCGACCACCCTGCCACCACTGAACGTAGCAGTATCGACAGGATTTGTTGTGTTCGACTGCTGAATAAGTATTGTCCAACCTTACATTGACCGAACAGTCAAGCTAACATTCCTTTCTGGATAGTAAACAGCTGTCTTTCTCCCCATCTGTACTCTCTCCAACAGTTGGAATGAAACTATCAATCTTTAACATCATATCCTTCAGGGTTTTGAGATTACCTGGTACCATCAGTCCTGTACTTAAATTATTGTTGATAATCTTCAGGTCCTTCCTAAACTCTGAGATCTCCATGCATTCCATTAAATAGTGGTAAACCATACCAATTTTTCCGCAAATGCATTTATTTTCCTGCCTCTTCCAAATCTTTGGAAATATGCAGGAAATCTCCCATGTCCAGATATTATTTGGATTATAAGTGAATGGTATCTTCTTATTTTAATTTCCGGATTAGGAATAAAGTCGAAAGTGACTCTTCCTTTTTTTGACATATCAAAACCTACTATCTAGAAAATGATCTATACTTATTTACTACTTATAACTTCTTACTTTAAAAACAAAAGATTGATTTTATTTTTAGCCAAAATGAGTCTTAATTTTGAAGTTGGCGGGAAAATGAGAAAGGGGCACAGTTTCTATTGGCTAGGTGTTGTTCTTCGAGGATTTTATCCGACGACTTATGACCTACAAATAATAAACTTTTTTCTTTTTTATGATTCGACCTTGATTCATTTTTCTCACTAGTTACACGACCCCCGTCCGAATGCGAAATCCCGCGTCTTTTAAAATCGTCCCTGTATGGGCGAGCTTTTTAGAAAAGCCGTGCAGCAGGGAATTGGCGAACGTGTCTACGCCAAATGCCTCCTCGTGACTGGAACGAAAGAACCGCGGTACATAAGTTTAAATTTTAACGTCTGTTGACAGCTTCACTTCTTAGAGAAGCGCCCGGCCTTTTAAAGAGACGAGTAACTCGCGGACTCCTGTTACTCTCTTTTCGGCCTTTTATTTTTGCTTCCAATACTCGAGAGGTCATAGAAACAGAGCACCTGCATTTGTTTTGAGCGGATAAATTGCCGAGTGAGGTTAAATTTCCATTGGCTCCTCAATTGGAGAGGAAAAGAACACATTTGGCGAGATATCGCCGGGAAAGAAAGTGCGCTAATCTCTGCCAGTGATTAAAATACTTTAAAAAATATGCTAGATAGTATTTGTTTAATGCTGTAATAGCTGTATAATTTTTTTGCTCTTGGGAAGAACTCATTGGAGAAGGAAATTTTTTAAATCTCTTTTAGACTTTCTAATAAAAACTAATGGAGTTTTTGCATTTTGTTTTTACCAGTCCTATAGAAGTTGACTATTAGGCAATATATTTTATATACAAGAATTTCACAGATCATTAAAAGTTTTTGTCCTTTTAATTTTTATGAGCATTTAAAGTCGCAACTTTCATTGCCTTGACTTCATTTTTCAGAAATCCACTTTTTCTTGTCATTTCAACCAAGAACGACTAATAATTTCTTTAGAGTTTCATATGTGTACAATAATACCAACGTAATGTCGTATAAACCAGAATTATATATAGGAATATTGGATAAAAATCGATAAATTATTGAATTCAGTTGCAAAGTTTAAATGCAGTTCGTTGACATGTAATATGGTTTTTTTTTCAGTGCATCATGTCTTCAACTTGAGCCAATATTTAGAATATTTTAAAAATTACTATTTTAAAAAATATTTAAATTTTTGATAATTTAAATATATTGATTGAAATTATCCTTCTTGATTAAATGTATGCCTTAAATATTTTAACTTCACCTTTTTTAGTATAGCCCATGCAAAAAAAAAAAAATGTTTTTTCGTTATTGGAAATTTTTTGATATTTTAGATAATTTTATTACAAAGTTTATTAAATTGATTTGCAAGGAAATGAAAAATTATTTTAGTAAGTTTAGTATAACTTGATTTTGGATTTTAATATCATTAGCAGTAATTGAATATTGATCCTTAAAATATTGCTATTAGTTTTAAGTGAGTCGAAATCTGTGGTGTTGTATAATTTTTTTAAATCTTGAAAGGAATTGAGGCCAAAATCTAATAGCAAACAAACAACACGTATTAAACAGCACTGTATTAAAGGGATTTCATCGTGTTTATCTTTTATAAATTTACTTCGGCTTCAAATTGTTTTATTTTTCAATGATATTTCTGCATTGTACAATTCTGTTTAATCAAGGAGGGGAAATGAATTAGTAGAGTGCCTTCATAAAATTAGAGAATATTTGTGAATAGAGAATATATGTGGCTCCAAAAAAATTAAACTAACAAAATGAGAACATGTTTTGAACGCATCTATGCTGTGTATTGTCTTATCTTCTAAATGAATCTTTGTGGGTGAAAAACGATAAACTCCTTCAAGCAAGGCAGAAATATACTTATACATCTCCAAAAGAGAAATTTCGAAATTTAAATGAAGAGACCTTTGTTATAGCTGTCTGCTTTTCTGATGATATTAAAGTTTAACGTTGGACTTTTAAAGTTGGAAATTATGTGCAACTTGGAAGTTAAAATCAAATTTGAATTCAATTCATTAAAAAATATTTTCAAATGGAATTAGTTTCATGCATTATTTTAAATATTTAACTTAAGAATTTAGTTAACTTCCTAGTTTCATAATACAAGAGATGGTAACATTTATTAGCATTTCTTTCCATGAAAGGCAGCAAAGAGCTTCTGCCATATTTAATCGTGCTGAAATTGTAACCTTTAGCCTTGTAACTAATTGAATTGATAATTACAGACTAAATTATTGAAAATTATACAATTAGATTCACGAATATATTCAGTCCCAGCTATTTGTGTTTTCTTTTAAAAATTAATCCCCTTGCGTACATTCTAACCGAATGGGAACAATTTGACTTTAGAAACGAGAATGTAACTGTTATGATGCGATATAAGGAGGGTTTATGAACGAAATAGTTCAAAGAATTATGTATAGAAAATTAATACTATGAATACAGGAGTTAGTAGAAATATTTTTGATATTTTTCACTTTTTTTAATTCCGCATTTTAATCAACAAATTCGTTGCCAGTGTGTTACAAATAATATTTAATTGTACCAAATGTTTTATGTTATTAGATGACACCTTCTCTACTACAGTTAAAAGATAGCACAGAAGAAGTCATCTAATTAGATAGATGGTCCTAATATCAGGCTTAGGTAGTGGCAGTGAACAGGTTAACCCTTTATTTACTGACGGTACTTAAAAGTACCATTTAAATCTAGCTTATATCTTTACTATATGACTATTTTTGTCGATGGTATTCTAAAGAACACGGGGAATGTAACTCGAATAGCATGAAGTTAATACAACCCAAAATTAGGAATTAAAAATATTTAATTAATAATTAAACTAATTAAGATATTTCTGTTAATTACATTTTTTTTCTTGGGTTCTCTGGGATTATTCTGCAAAGAAACTAAACGACTGGTGCAAAAATGAAGTTGAAAAATTGATGGCGACATAATTCAGTAAATAAAGGGTTAAAATGTGTTCGTTAGTTTTCAAATTTCGCTCTGTAAAAAGGAGGTGAGTGGGATGGGATACTACTGCTTCCTACTGAGTGATTATTTCCTCACGCAAATAACTCTTTGATTATTATCACTCATTTGTTTGGGTTTAATTCTTTAATAATTTCTTTTTAATGATTAATTTATGTTCCATATAGTAGTCAACTTCATAATCATTCATTTTTATTCATTTATATGATAATTCTCCTTTTTTATAAAATCATAATTTTTTTTAAATTGCATATGATGGGCGTGCAATCGTTTCTACTATTTGCCATTTTTTGCATTTTTCTAGAATATTTTTTTTCTAATTTCCTTGAATATTTACATACGGCAGTTTTTCATTACTTAAAAAAAAAAACTAACTTAATGAGTGAAAATTATATCAGGATATCTGTCTTTCCAGAAAATCTTTCATCCTAGAAAATCCTTCACTGGTAATTAAGATTGGTCAATTGTACTCGAATTAACTACGAGAAATGTCAAATGCCAAAATACATCCTAATAATACAAAAAAATCCTGATGGCTTTTCAGACGATTATTGAGAAGAATTTTGAAAAAAAAAAAAACATTTATATACATAATTTAGTATTAAAAAGAAACATCTAAAACATGCAGAGTTTTTGCTTTTTCATATTCAAATGGAAATCCCTTTTAATGCCAATATGAGATAATACATAATATCGAATAATGGGATTTTTTGACAAATATATCCACATTACTGTTATTTATGTGATTACTAATTATTTACTCTCAATATAGCATAAATAATCCAGCGATCAGAATATATATATGCATATAGGACATTTCAAAATAGTCTGTTATAAGCAAATTGGAAGTGCAAAACTCGTTATTTTCAAATCCAAATTGCTAGAGAAAATATAGCACAGGCAACCAAAATAAAACATATATATATATATTTGCCCATAGAGATTTATACGTTGAAATCATAGACTATATTTAAGATCAGAATGTTAAAATGAAAGATGACTTTAGGAGAAATTTGAGTCTAGTTCTCCTGGTCAGAATAGATCAATGTCAGAATTTTATACTTATCTCAAAATAACTCTCTTGTCATTTGAAAATAGGGCACAGATGTAACTAAACCTAAATTTTTAAAAAATTTAAAAATTTGAGGGGCTTTGAAAAATTCTTATGCTTAGGTGTGGCAAAGAAAAACTCGTGTAAATATTTTTATCATAAAGTCATCTTTTATAACAATATTGAGACTTACATGAAAGCTTTGAGAAAAAGATAAAAATTATTCAGATGTTCTCACAAAAAAAATCACAAATATAATTAGAATAAATGTTTTTATTTTTACTGGTAAAGTAAATATGCAAATCCTTAGTAATTGGTTTTCTTTACAAATGTATTTTGACCTTCTAATTTTTTAAATATGAAAACAATAAATATGTGGAGGAAACTTTATAAGCCATATAATATCCTTAAGACAATGTGATTACTTTTGTCTATTGGTCATGGTATCTGGCTACGACCCATAAGGTCACGAGTTCGATCCTCACCTATCTCCAATTGCTATCTTGGTGACCTAGGACGATGAAAATAACAACCTCTGAGTAGCTGTTGTGGCGCTCTCTACCAGAAGCAAACATAAATTACGCGATGAATAATCAGCAAACAAGGAAATAAACGGCGATAAAAATGGATAAGGCTCATTAGATTCTATAGCCAATATGTCTCCAATAAACATCAACAAATATCGTTCGTCTCACTTAAGAATCACTGGAGAGGGTAGTATTGTAGTGAAAGTTTTATAATCTAAACAACCTCAGGACTGAGTGGCCACTTTTGTCTTGTGGTCATGGTATACGGCTACAAACCCTAAAGTCTTGAATTTGGGTCTCACTATCGCCAATAGCTACAAATAAAAACGACCAATAGACCCAATTCTTGCATATTTAACTGTCCCCACACCCACTATCAAATAATTATTTCCTAAACTGTTGAAATTAAGTACTTTTTAAATTGGGAGAAGTCTAATGAAGGAAGAGAAGTGTCAGTATTTGTAAAATATGATTGTAATGAAACTATCTTTGTTTTTACTGTAGTAAAATTAGCGCTATTATCTGAATATGATAGAAAAGTCTGCTGAGATGAAATATGAAAATTTCCATAAGGTTTACTTCTCGGTGTATAAAATAAAATATTTGCCAAAATAGTAACTTAAAAATAGTTTTTAATGTCATTTAATGTGGGTTAATTTGGAGAATTTCTAATTAAATGTTGCGCATACGAATTTGTATTGAAGAGCTTAAGAATAATAAAACATATTAAAAATACATCGGCCAATTTTTAAAACGGTTCGAAAACGACAGCCAATTTTTCGAATGCATGAAAAATAATTCTTTATTTTAACATTAAAGCTTTTTTTAATACTGTATGCATCATTTTATTTGATAGCGATTTGACAATGTGGAAAGTTTCATCATCCTGTTATAGAGCATCCCTAACGTATTGCCAAGAAACTGTTCAAGGTTTCTTTAACAGACTTTCAGAAAACTTGTATGTGTGTGTGCAGAGAGTTTTTCAAAAATTAATCAGAAGGTGCCAAATCGGGTAAAGGAAAGAAGAGGTAAAACATTCCTGGCGAGTTTCAATAACTGTCCTATGGCCTTTTATCATGCAGTAAAAGGCCAATAATTGTGTAATTGGAGTTTTTTTTCCACTATGTTTAGCCAACTATTGTATTAATCGAATTTATTTGCTCTGTTGGGAAGTAGCAACTCATGATAAACAATATTTCTCTAATTCCAACAGCAATAGAACATAAAGTTCTAGATATTTTTATATACTTTTTGTGCGATTGATGTATGTTTATTCGAATAAACTCCAAAGACCACTTTCATTCATCATTATTATATACGTCGAGGAAGATGGAATTATAACTTGTCATCAACTCCTTAGATAATTCCTTATCATCAAAAAGTTGTTTTCATTATCATACAAATAAATGATTCAGAATAACAAATCGCATTTAGAAACATGATCCATTTTTTTCCTCTTAATTTGAGTTAACAAACATTATAGTCGAATTAAAGTCGTACTAATTTCTCATTCGCCTATCTCTGTTATATCATTTTCTTTTTATTTGCCCCATAGATTTTTTCGTCATAAACCGTAGAGGACTTATCGGAGCATTAAAAATGCAAAAATTACCATGATTCATTAAACTTTGAAGTATTTATTACATATATTTATGGAAAACATATTGATTTTTAGGATACGATTCATGAAAAGAAAGACTATCTTGTGGAATTTCGGAAAAGCTTCTCAACTTGGTCCTAAAAATGTCGCTTATTTATTGATCTAATGGAAACAAAGATTTTGGAATCTTATTATTTTAAATTCATTTCATTTTGTTTCTTTCTTGTCTCGTTGATATAATTTTTGTTTTTGATCGATAGTCATTAGAAGTGGGAATCGGTTTTGGGAGCATAATATTAAAAAAAATTTCAACCTTTGAAAGCCCTTTAATTATTCGTAAAATTATTGTTCAGAATATGCATTAATATACCTGTTTGTAAAAAGAATATCCATCCAGTGCAATTTCAGGGAATAAATTATTTTGGAGGTTTATTTTATAAACTGAATTTTGTTTTTTTTCCTTACTTTACTTCGCTGACACACCTTTGGAACTTCTGTTTTGGACATAAAGAGAACCATTAAAAAATTGTTTCACTTTTGGCGTCACCCTTGGCGACATGAAGGTGCACGAGTGCAACCCCATCAAGGCGGCTGACAAGTGAAAATGTTTCCATGCAAAATACCAGCGATGGAGGAGTTAAAGAAGCCGCCGATCCCCCCTCTTCAACCTTTTCCTCCAGAAAACGAGATGGCAAAAGCTGCGAGAAACGTTAAAATTCCATTTGGGCTTATAGTGGTGAAACAGTGAATTCCATTAGCCTAATTACCATACAAAGAGCAATATCGTGTATGTTCCGGGGCTGTCAGCCAGGGCCCCATTGTCGATGGCGTTCAGACACTGAATGCCCATTTGTGTGCGCCACGGCGCGATCTTTCGCCCTTTCTCGAATGGGGATTATATTCGGGATGGAATTTTTCCAGTGCTCTCGCCCATTTGCGCCCATGTGCGGCAGCGATAAAAACAAAACAAAAAAGGAAAGCTTTAAAAGGCGTCGGCTTAAATTCCAATGAATCGAGTCGAGGATGGATTTTTTTCTTTCTTTCTTTAGTTTTGTTTTATTGAAGGATGTGTGATTGTGATTATTGGTCGAAAAGGGAATTGTTGTCCCTCTCTGTCTTTTCTTGGAGTGGGGCTTGAACACTTCCTGCTCTTTTCTGAAGGAGTCTGAATACTTTAAAAAAAGTGGTTTTGAAATAAAGGAATTTCTCGCCTATTAGTGAATTATTAAAAAGGATTTTTTTCATTTGGTTATTTGTCTTCCGAAGTGCATTTAAGAGTTGCTGAAGTAGTAGATGGAAGTAGATAATAGTTATGCATTTGTCATGGGTAAAGAGTATGATCGAATGGAATTAAGCCCATGAGATAATTCTTCGATTTTGAGTAAAAGAAATACTCATTGAGGTATTATGGTGTGTAGTTAGTAAATATAAAAAAGAACGAAGAAGATATTGTGAAACTTCTAAATATCCATTGAAGGAATAAAGCCACTGAGGATTATGCAAGATGCTTTAATAGATTTCTTTTATTCAATCCAAAAAATTGGTAATACTTATACTATGAATATTTATGGTCATCAAACAATTTATAAATATCTGCTTGCTGTAACTCTTTTGTTTTATTGAGGAGATGTGGTTGCGATTATTTGTCAAAAAAGGAATGTTTATCCCTCTCAACATTTTTCGAACTGGGGATCGAACACTTCTCTTTTCGAGTGGAATTTGAAATCAAAGAATTTCTCGCTTATGAGTGAATTTTAACGAAAAAATAAATGATAATGAGTGAATTTTTCTCATCTGTTTATCTTCCTCCAAAATTCATTAAAAGTAATTAAATTAGTTAATGGGCAGAGATTAATATAATTAAGGTTGTGTGTAAGTGGTTAGAAAGCGAATTATTATTTAATAAAGTGCTGTTTAAACCAGAATTAAATAGAAGAATTAAACTATCTTTATTAATTCAATGGGATTGAAGAAAATATTAGGTAATTTCTGAACTCTTTAAAGGAGGAATAATTATATATTACACAATCACGTTTTTTTCTAGAAACCTAGAAAAGTTGATGAAGCCTATTTTATAATATATACTTTTAATGGTCTTAAGTGAATTTCTGGCAAGAATTAATATTTAGATTTACATATTATTAAGTCGGAAGTTTTCATGTTATTTAAAGACTGAATGATTTTTTCAGCCTTTTTTCGCTTGTAAACCATTTTATACTAAAATACTGCAATATTTTCTATGCATGAATATAAAATATGTAAATAAAGCATTTATTAGTTTTATTTACTTATTTTATATGCATATGAACTAACAATAATATAATTAAATTAATTTTTTTAAAAAAAATTTTGGAATGTATTCCTAATTCTAATATCTATTACAATTTGCTTACTATTGTTGTATTTAAAGAAAAATTCTTAAAGTAAGTTTCTAAAAGTTTTTAAGAATATGTTTAAAATATAATCGTATGTTTTTACTTTATGGTTATTAAAATTAAATGTTAAATCAAAAAAAAAAATTTAAAATAAATTCTTAAAAAATAGATTTATATCACAATCATTATAAAAGAAATTCTTTCAGGTTTGAATTATATAATTCATTCGTACCTCGATATTAGCAGATATTTTTATGACATAAAAAACAAATAATGGGGATTAAACTGTTTAGAAAATTGGATTCATGAACTAAGACCATTTAAAATAATATGATCGAAGTAATATTATGTTATGGGTTGAATCAACCTGACTGTCAATTTTTTAACCACAAATTTGACTATATGATCATATACTTTAAAGATACTCTTTAATCCTTTGCAAAATGATGTATGTAATATAAAGTATAATTGTGAAACTATTTTTGATTGGTTTAACTTAATTGATTAGTATTTAATTTTGATGATACAAAAGAACTATTTGGCAGAAACCATATAATTTTGAATCTTAATCAGATAACTTTGCCATATGAGCCGAAACAGATACAACTTTCACTTTAAAGAAATGACAAGGCCCTCAATTGATAGATCAATTCTGTTATTTTTATCAATGCCATCGTCTTAAAATACAAGGTATAAAGTCTTTCTGTGATTATAAAGAAATTTATTACAAAAAATAAACACCATTTAATATAACATTGCCAATTTTTTAAATGAAAAAGCTGTGTTCTTAATTTTTTAGTGCAACAGATAGCAAAAATTATGCAGAATTATTGATTATACATTTGATTATTATCAATGGTGTCGACGAAGGGGAAAAACCTTTGTATTTGCTTTTGCTCCATGAATTTAAATCGGCTCTTACTATTTTATTTTTATCAATTTTCGAATTGCATAAATGGCAGAGTAGTTGCAATATCAGTTAAAGTTATTAATGTATTCAAGGTTAGGATCACAGCTACTGTGTCTACTACCAGTATAACAGTTGAAATGGAAGACAGTACTTGACTTCTCGGTATTTTTCAAGCTACCGAAAGTGCTCATATTAAATTTACTTGCATAAAATTTTTTATAAAAAATTTTGAAAACGTCTTTAGAAGTATATCAGAATAATCATTTGACTAATTGCAATAAGTTTTTTACAATATTTTTTTTGTCGACTGTAAGTAAGATTTTATGACCACCTTTTATATAAGAATATGAATATATAGTTTTTCCCCTTTCCTGATAAAAAAAAAATCTTTGGCAAACGGAATTTCAATTTTTAAACTAAATATACAACAGTTACAAGTATGTTAACAACTATTTATTTAAAGAATGACAATTTTCTGCTGTTTAGAAAGTCCTTAGCGAAGCTACGACGACATGCTTCAAAAATAATTTAAAGAAAAAAAACGAAGCCTTCTAAAGAAACTTCAAGAAATAAAACAAAAAGACGGCTCTCGTTTCTAACTTGCTTTTTGCGTATGGTATACGAGCCGCTCGCTGTCTCTAGAAATTAATTTTAAGATAAAGAAATGATTATTTATTTAAGATCAATAAAATCACTCGCATTTAATGAATTCAATAAAATATAAACGATATAAAAACGTGGAGCAGAGGAAAAATCTTCCCAAAAAAAGACGAATGAGAGAGAGAGAGAGAGGAACAAAATAAAATATTCATTTTACATTCTACTAGCTAATGTTACTGACGAGATTTTAATAGACACCGAATTATAAAGTTTTTTAAACCTTCAGGAAAACATTCATCTTTCAATTTGCCGCTTTGTGTAAAAATTGTAGAATGAGAGCAAAAAAAGGGGTCTATATATATGTATATATCGCCGAGTTTGTTAATTACGTATTAAGAAGGCTTTCCGTTAATTGCTTTCCAAATGAATAAACACGCTAATTATTTAAAACGGCTAATTAATAACAACCCTCCGAGGAAGAAACACAAGGGACATTTTGAAAGGTAGAAAAAAAACCCTATCTCTTCAGAAAATGCGAGACCTACACTTGGAGGGGAATTAAAATTTCTAGCCTTAATTGAAAACCGTTATTTGAATTATATAAATCTCTTAAAAATTAGAAGCGGAGATGTTAAAAAAAGATTCTCCCGCATTTTTGGTTGCTCTCTAAACGAAAGAAAGGTTTATTAGAATTGGCAGAGAGAGGTTTTTTTTTATCGTGATAAATAAGGAATATAATTTAACGAGAAAAATCACTAACGAAATTGAAAAGGCCATCAGATTGAAGACAGAAAGAGAGAGAGAGCTTAATTTATAAAGAAGAGTGCGTATCAATGTTTGAAATATTTTTGAAATTAAAAAAATGGGGTAGTAATTCCATTACATTTTTAATTTGAGTTCCTGTTTTTGCCCGAAAGCATTATTGTATTGATCTATAGGATTATGTTATCAAATTTAATTTTTATCAAAGTAATGGAAGCTTTTAGTTTAATTTTTTTGAAAAAAAAAAGAATCGAACCTCAAATTTCCATTTATTATTGCTCAAAACCAAAAGTGCATGTAATGAGATCTCTACAAAACAATTTCTTCCTCTTAAATTTATTATAACGAGCGAAATAAAAGTGGATTGGCGATTAACTTCAAGCATTTGATTTTATCAAATCATTTACATTGCAAATAATTTTCTAGTTTGGTCTTTTGTTAAATGAATTTTAAAAATAAATATTTCATTATTCATATAAAAGGTGCTTCAAAATTAACACAAGATTTGAATTTACCGCCATTATTGCAATAAAAAGTTGGCAACCGTTAAAAAAAGCCATTTGACAGCGGATAGTTCAGTGTTAGTAAAATGTAACACAGATAGAACAAAATGCTAACCCAAGATTAAAATTTTTTATTATTTATTATTATTATTAATTTTTCTTCAATTTTTTATGTCTTTTACTGAATCTTAAAGTATATAAGACAAGGTTATGTATAGAATAACACATAGGGCAAATGGCCTCCACGACTTGGCTGATACTATACACATACTCTTGGCGAAATGTTCAATGACCAACTTGTATGAATGTGTCAATTTTGTTGATGCAACATTGAATTTTCTAATTCAACGTTCGCGTGCTTGTTAACTTGTTAGCATACACATTTATCTTCATATAATCCCATAAAAATAATTCAAGTGATGTTAAATCAGACGATACAGGGAACCAATTCTTAAATTTTTGGAATGTGGTGAACATATCTTAATTATTTTGAAAATAATGTTTAACAATAAAAAAACAATGTTCCATACAGTAACGTTCCATTTTTATTAACCCGAAATATCAATTCTCAAATATTTTTTAATATGGTTGCCAGCGCTTTACTGCACGAATGGCGGCAAAATCAAATCTTTCTGTAATTTTTTGACATCCTTTATAAGAAACTAATTTTTAATGCAATTTATAAAGATATCTGAAATAAAATATATGAATTTTAATAATGGAAAAGAAATTTCTCTGTTATTTATTCAGTCTGATGCTAAGAATCACTCGGTATGTTTTTTATTTATTTCGAGTGATTAATTTAATTTAGCAATCGTCGAATAGCTTAGTTTTTAATTTTCTAACACTAAACATGGACATATCTGCAATTTTCTATCAAGATTGAAGGATAAAAATGGCATTTGAAAACTTCACCTCAGTTTCTAAGCTTTCATACCATATACTCACAATGAAGTGCTGTTCAGACTAATTTAGCGTACGCCAAGTTTGAATAAAAGAAAAGCCTTTGAAAGATTTGTGACAATTGAAGACTAAAAGTGGGAAATTTAATAAATGCTGGAATTAAAAATGTTAAAAAATATATATTTAATCAACATATTTAACACTTCTTTGAAATTATAGATTGATTTCTAATTTTCTACGACCAGATGACAAAAATAACTTAGTATCTCAGCTGTCTTTTCAAACTTCAGCTCCACATTATCAGAAAAAAGTACAAATAATTTAACATATACAGTTCAGATTTTCATGAGTTTGAATAACACATTTTTGGCATTATGTATGAATGTATTTATGTTTTTGAACATTATAATTTAAAAAAAGTTGTCACTGTATACAAAAAAATAATTATCATTCTTTCTATCATTCTTAATTAAACAAGATAACTATGTCTAATTTAAAACGATGTTTCCAAGATTATTTCTACTGTGGCAGCAACGTGCCGGGTACCAGCTATAGATAAACGACGTAAATGTCTCTAAGGAAATGTTGGACAATTGATTTGGATACATTTGGTAATGAGTGTCTTTGAGAAAAAAGTGTTTTCAAGACAATCTCTCATTAATCATGTTTTTTCATGCGGAATATTAATTCATAAATAGCGGGAAAATATGATTGCATTAGATCTTTTTGTGGTTGAAGCATGAATAATAGATGAAAGACTTAAATTTCACCAATATATCCAAATTAATAGTCCTAAATTTTAATTTTCAAAATTATGAGTATCCCAAAATAGCCCTAGTGTGTCTTTAAATGAGACGTTAATATAACTAACAAATCAAATTAATCATCCCATATTTGGTGTTGAGGTCGTAAACGATGTTTCCACGATTATTTCTTCTACGGCAGCAACGCGCCAAGTAGCAGCCAATTATTTAAAATTTCCCATTTTTTTATTTTTCTTTCATAATCACGCGCACATAAAACAGGTTATTATCAAAATCAAAGTTATCAAAAACAACCAAATTGTTTACACATATCTGATGTTATAATTTTGTTATAATTTTAATGTTATAATTTTTAACATTGTACAGAAGGATGCTAAAATTGTCATTGGATTACTTAATAATTTCTGCATCTTTCTTTACTTGCCACTATCTGACTTACAAAATGGCTGAATTTTTTCTGTAGACGAATCAGTAAACGAATCCATACTCCTTTGATGTTCTTTTTATATTCCAACAACATTCTTGCAGCAGTCCCTTTTGCTCCAAGCATTCTGGGAAGTATTTGCTGCCACTGATGTGCATTCGACAGCTACATGCATGCAACAAATCACCGCTAAAACTTAAAAAGTGTATTATTTCATTTGCTTATATCTCACTGGGGGCACTTCATATGAAAGGAGGAAAAATTTCAGAAGTGCTGTTTGGCTTTTGTTCGCCTATTATATATTTCGCTTGTAGTGTCGAATTAATTCCACTTCCATGAGAAGACCATTCCACTTCCATGAGAAGACCATTCCACTTCCCTGACTTCCTACGAGATGGATTATTTCGAGACTGGTGATAGCTACTGAAATTTACCCTTAGTGCCTACACCCATAGAGACGTGATGGTAATAATTTAACTTAGCCCGCTATGTTATAATGTAAATAACTTCGGCCTAAGGTCGCTTTCTTACGACAACACAATATCATGTGATATTTCATCCGCTTTATTCAGTCAATAAAATCTATTATATAGGGATATTATATAATCTTTTCCTATTCCAACTCCCCCACATATGTTTCTCATATTTCATATTAAATTCATCTTAATTTTAAAATTATAATAAAGTAAAAGTAAATTAACAAGTATAAAGTGGGGAAAAGAAGGATTTTTAAGAATTTCCTCATTATTTTGAGCGTTTTAATGAAAATTTAAAACAAATATTTGGTAAATTAATGAGGTGGAGAAAATAGCTGGAAGATTTAATTCTGAACTTCATTTCGTAATTTAATTAAACTAACCCAAATGCCTAGTTACAATTTTTTATTGAAAATTTTCCTTCTCTAAACCGAAAGTCAATTAAATATTTTCATCAATAAATTATTAAATTATTCAATATTAATTGGGACAAAAAGCAGCACATAATTGTTATTACAAATATAAATTGTTATTGTAATTATTTCGGTTTAAAAGTTTACGTTGCAGAAGCTGATAAAAAATAGTATTTATAGAAAAAAATGAGATAATTATATGCATGTTTTCTTATGAATTTAAATTAATCTTTTGCAAACATAATTAATATTCAGAAAAGCATTAATTCCTTTTTGTGTCTCTCTATACATTTTTCAAAAGGATATTGATTTTAAAAATTGCTACATTTTCCAGGTATTTTAAAATTAATTTAAGGAAATTAATATATTTTAGGAATTGTACAAAACAAATTTAAATATGTTTAATGACTTTTTATTCTGTAAATATCAGACATTTTGGCAAATAGTACGTTTTTCTATCTTTAAGTTTATTGTTTAAATTTATTTTTGATTCGCAAATATATTCAATTACTTCATATCTCTGGTTCTTGAAATTTTTGAAATATTTTTTATTAAAAAAAGTTTAAAGAGATATTTAAAAAATAAGAAAATTAAATTACTAATTTAATAGGGTTTGTTTGAGATTCTATATCGATAAGTTAAAATTTTCTAAAAAGAAAAAACTCTTTCTGTTTGCTTAAAATTAAAAGAAATTTATTAAATGAATAGAAAAGACTCCAAACTCAAAATCAGTATGTGTAAATGTCTCTGAATAGAATGAATTATTGAGGTATGTTAAAGATTTAAAGAGCTATGACAGTATAAATTAACTTAATGTTAAAACATAAAATGCTTATAATTAATCATTGGATTTTTGAAAGAGTAAACTTCAAATGTGTGCGACAGTTAATGTGGGTAGATATTTTAGTTGCACGAATTTTATTGTTATGCAGGATTATATTTTAAATTCCTTTTTATTTTTGGAAGAGAGAAAATCCTAAAGTGTGGTGAAAAAGCATTTTTGTGAAATTGCGTGCTGGTTTGATGGTTCCTGTTGAAATGTAATACATTTGTTCAATTATTACATACAATCTATGTAATAATGCACATTGGGACTTTCGATCGATGTATCCACCCACATATGAATTGAAGGTTCTGTCTGTACTTGGTTGAAGATACAACAGCACAAAGTTGATCTACCACAAAAGCTACTACATGATCAAAATGCAAGAAATGCGTCTCCATGTGGTGGCTGGCTCACGTATAAATCTATTGCGGTCACACAGTCCCCCATGTCGAGAATACTACTACTACTACTACTACTAGTGAGGGTACTGGTTCAGTGGGGATCTTCCTCTGATTCAGGATTAAATTATGATTTGTGGATAAAAGTATAAAATGAATGAATGAAGTCTGCCCCGTGAAAAGAGCTGTAACTCATGAGTAGCATTAGATGGAGCTACTGAATCAAGAAACGCTAAACTTGGCTTAAAGTCACTGACAAAGATAACTGTTAGATACCATAAGTCACAAGCTACAACGGAGAATACATGACGTATTTTCTAATTGTCTTGTTATACACTTTTCTCATATTTAATATAATAATATGACCGAATCTATCAATCAGAATATTAATGGTATGGACCAAGGAAGGCATAGTTTTGGCAATAAAAGTTCACAGGTTAAACTAGAAGAGCAGAACATTGATTTATCGCAAAGGAAGAGAGGATAAAAAAAGAATGTATGGTTTTCTAGTGCAATTTTTGTAGACAATTGATCTCTGTATACATTACAGAAAAGAAATTGTTTTATCCTAGTAATATGTAAAGGATTTTGTAATTACGTACACCAAAAGGCGAAGGATAGATTTCAGATATTTGAACTGTCCTGTTATACATTTTACGTACAATTAATATGAAAATACGACCGATTTTATTGATCAGAATATTAAAGGGATGAATCAACGATGGCATTTTTTTTTTTGCAATAAAAGTTCACTAGTTAAACTAAAAGATCAGAATATTGATTCATCAGTAAGGAAGAGGGATGAAAAAGGGGTGTATGGTTTACTTGTGCAATTTTTGTAGACAATTGTTCTATGTGTACGTTACAGAAAAGAAAGTTTTTATCCTAGTAATCTGTAAAGGAGTCTCTAATTACGGATGCCAAAAAACGAAGGATAGACGACATATTTTTGAACTGACCTATCATACATTTTACTCACAATTAGTTAAAAATAATGTGACCAAATTTATCAATCAGTACATTAAAAGGATGGATCAAGAAAGTTATATTTTCTGCAATAAATGTTCACATATTAAATTGAAAGAGCATATTGATTTCTCGCTAAGAATGTGGGATGAGAAAAGAATGGATGGTTTTCTCGAGCAAATGTTTGGACGATTTATCCGCATGTGCGCTACATGGAAAGAATGCTTCTTATCTATGCAATTTCTACAGCTAAAAAAAAACAGAGTTTTTGGATAGTATAGCCTTTAATAATTTCTTAAGGACGATATTTAAAATGCAATGATTTATGTCATTTCATTTTCAATTGGGATGTTAATATGGATCTTTTTATATTCGTTTTTAGTGTCTCGTCATGTTTAAGATGTATAATTCTTCCTGGTATTCTTAATAACAAAAATATTGCCATTTTTTTACGATGTTACCTTGAAGTTAGTTAGTTGGGGTTTTTTGGTGCAAGGGCCAGATTTGGCCATGCTGCGACAATAGTATGGTACAAGTTTCTTGTCAAATACGTTGCCATGAAAAGCGATGGCAGTATTAATACTTAACATGTATTTATCAAGAAATGATGTATAAGACAGGGACAAGATATTATTTAACTAATATAAAAAAGGTGAATGAACGTGAGCGGCACATTTTACCTCTTCGCCATTGAATTCTCGTTTTCCAGTTTAGGCTTTAAATAATCATGCAACTATCATAGCCTAATCAGTGACGCAACATATGCCTACAAGATATGAGAGATATTAGATTAGCAACCCTCATAATATTATTTAAAATTTGCAATACTTTACGATTTGCAAAGCTGTTGTAACTATATCATAGATAATCTAGCTTCTTGGTGGGGGGGGGGTATTAATTTTGGATTGTTACAAATAAATTTTATTGAATATATTCTTATTCTGCTGATTTAAAAGCTTTACTGATTTGTTTATTTGTGGATTGCAGCAATCTTCGAATATCCATGGGGAACACAAAAATTAGCTACAGTCGGTTTCAATCACACTCTATATGTACTTTTTATTAAAAAATTTTATGTTAAAAAGTTAAATATTGTTTTGTTGCCTGGATCCCAGAAGCATATGAAATTACAAAGTTCTTTAACAGTCCGTGCTATGAATGTAATTTTTATCAAAAAAAAATCTGTCAATCAATTATTTTTAGTTATTATTACCACAAAAATTTAGGGAAAACATAAATTATCAACAAATCCTTGGAATTAATTTTGCAAACCATGGAATTAAATCTGGAAAACAGTTTGGGTAACTACTTCTGCCTAAGAAAAACTTGGTAAAAGGGACTTCTGTCTGAATAAATGTTTATGCATAAAATATATTTCTTCATATATATCCTTCAGGAACAATGATCAAATACAGCCATTCCGTCCTCTTTAAAATGGCCCTATCTATTATATGCCGTCGTAAAATCAAATTTTTAAGAAGCTTATCAGGGCCATTTCTGAAAATGCATACGGACACATATTCATAAGGATAACTTGTCCTCAATCTCAAAAAATGGGATTGCAGGAGGAATAAATCGATCGCACATCTATATATATGAGACGGAATATACATGGTGTGTGAAAAAATCCGGGACACATATATATCTCTTGAATGGTTTAAAATCGTAAGTAGATATAGAAAATATTTATGGAAAGCTGAATCTACGTTAAAAGTCACGTACTTGCAGTCACGTCGAGGTGACCACCGATATATAGATATGGGGTTTGTATTGAAAAAGTGCAGTTTCTCCCCCTTGTCTGATTGAATGGTAAAAACCTAGGAAGGGCCACCGTCTCCTAATCGTAAATCCTGCTATGGATATGCGGCGTGAATAGAATTTTTAATCTTGGCTTTCAATTTGGAGTTCCGTGTTATGGCCCACCCATCCCATTTTTTCTATCCTTTTGTTGTTATTCTTGGGGGATGGTTGCAATTGCTGTGCATATCTCAGATTTGGAAATCTGCCTGCTTGGCGTTTGTTGTATTTGGTGATACCATTTTTGCTGATATCACTGTTTGGTGTTTTAAGATTATAATGGGCTCGATTAACATGATGGAAACCATAATGTTTATAGTTTGATATCTCACGGCCGTTTGTCGCTGTGCAAGGCACATTCTTTTTTTTTTTTTTTTTTTTACTTTCTAAATGAGCAATGAATATCAAGACTGAAGAGTTAAACAGCCACTTCCGAAGATTATAATGTGAATAAATAAGAAGCATCCATTTTAATCATTACCCCAAAAGTAATTTCTTTTAAAATTGTTAGAGATAGATATTAGAGGTATCATATCTGTAGTACAGCCAGTGGCACAATACTGTACAATATTGCTTGATATAATATATTAATTAATATTAGGTGATACTAGGGTATGAAGTGTTAGTAGTATTAGTTAGAGGTAATAATAAAACTAGAATATAATAAGTACTATATTCTAAATATGCTCTAAATATGTCATTATTTATTTAATACTAGAATCAGAAGAGTAGAGTTCATTTGCTTAATAATTTAGAACGTCAAAAGTATTTTAATAAATAAGACAAATACGATCTTTATGCCTATGGCGTTGTATAAAAATGTAGATATTGTAATATTTATCTTCTCGTATGTGAGGCACAGAAAAAGTGTTTCAATCATCGATTATTTCTATCTCGATATTTTCAAGAACCTTCACTTTTCGGTCCCCTCCCCCCTCCTGATCTTGAGAAACATATTTTTGGTGTTATGTCATTTAGTTTGTCTGTTTATGAATGGAAAAACTTAAAAAGCATTTTGAGTTAGAAGAATGGAATTTTGCATATATATTTACGACCAAACTTGTAAATCTTTATCAAATTTAGAACGAAATACATTTGGTTATCCAGCGTCTGTTTGATTATTTAAGTACAAATGAACTTGAGAATTAAAAGAAATCAAAACTGCACAAATTAATTAATTTGGAACACAGATTTACTATAATAAATATAAATTCCTATGAGGGTCGAGATAGCCTGGTTTGTAGGGTATTGGACTCGCACCCCTTACGTTGTGAGATTATACCACGCCAGCCGAAGAATCTCCGCGTGTGTGTGAGTGGAGCGCGTATAAATCTGTCGTGGTTACAAAGTTCTCCTTCCTTTGTAACCACGGCCTACTTACGGTCCATGGTTGAGTGAATTAAATGTGTGAATGAAGTCCACCCCGTAAAAAAAGGGTTGTGAAGCGTGAGTAGCTAAGTCCTACTCTTGGCCCTAGATGACGCTACTGAAAAAAAAGAGACGCGCTATTCGGTTTAAATCGCAATGACTCTTTAGTCAGCAGACTTGTCAATGACAAGTGTCATTATAAACAACAACATGAATTTTATTAAATTTTTAATCAGATCTATGAAAAAGTTGACCGTTGTTCTGTATTTTCGCATGCACTTAAGCGCTGCAAACTCATAAACACCATGACTTGAATTGATGAAATTATGTATTTTATCTTGTGGCTTCAATTATCGTTCAAATATATATTCACGCAATAGATTTGGTAAAAATCCTAGATTCACATCTGAAGTCTATATTTTGTAATTATTTTTTAAATAGCACATGCCGGGCTTTCTGTATTTTATTCAAGGTCCGAAATCTTATACAAAGGGGTATGCAATTTCTACTAGGGATAGGGCTAGAAAATTTTAGCGAAATCATAAAAATTACATTTATTGTTTCAAACAATATAAAACAAAATTTTTATATCATTTAGGGCATCTTTAAAAATTAAAGTGTGCATGTATATTTAACGATTTGGAAAATATCTATTCGACAGTTATTAGAGGGAATATAATTTTTTAAAGTTCTGCATACTTTTACACATATATTTATTTCATAATCATGCTGAAACATCTACAGTAATTATGTTAAAAGTTAGTAAAAGTGTCCTTCGTTTACAGACTAATGATCCAATTAGGATAAGTTTAACCCATCTCTATCTCTTAGAGTAATGTAGAGCTGAATTGATTTTTTATAAACAAATAAATCGATTAACATGAAATTTCAAATATTTTATGTTGTCGAAGCCACATATATAGGGTAAAATTTTCTTTCGAGTATCCCCCAAAATTATGGTTCTGTTTTCGGATATATGCCGAAAATTGTTCAATATGCCTAGAGTAATTTTGATTAAGCTTAATCACTTTGTTTATCACTACTAGAAGAAAAAATTGCTCCTGGCAAGTAAATTGAAATTTATGGCTTCCAATTTGTGTGAGTTTGAATTATTAATGTTTTTAAATTATTTAAACCATGGAATGAACCATTTAAGAAAGTGAACCAGTTCACATGAAATTTCTGTGTTCTGAAATGGAAGATACCCTAAAAGAGACAAACTTTGTACGATGGAAGTAATATACTTTGTCGAATGAAAGAATATCTTTATTATTTTAATATTAATATAAAATGTTTGTATAATATTTTATTTAGGCTTGAAAAATATTTTGTCAATAAAATATTAAAAACTAAGCCATTTACAACTTTGTTTTCTCTGTACAAGATTTTGATCAAATATTGTAAACGCCATCTGTATTTTTTTTAAAAAAGGTGACTTTTTTATTACTTTAAACTTTTTTCCTTTTAAAGCTCCTAAAATATAAACTCCTAACTGTAGTTTGTTAGAATAATATATAACATTTTAAATAATTGTTTACAGTTATCTTTTTACCCCAAAAAATATTTGATACTTTTAAAGCCACGAAATATATTTTTTAAGTGAATACATTTTTTATTTTACTTAAAATATACAGTATAGAGCCACATAATATATTTTTGAATAAGTACCTTTTTGATTAAAAAAATTAAATATGAAAGAAAAAGCTAAAAATGCTTTCTCCTAATTTGTATTTTGTCTAAATTTAATTATTTCATCTACTTTCATTATTTCATCTAAACTGTGTTTTGTACAGATATGGTTTAAAAATACATTAATTTATTAATCGTAATTTATTTTAATTTTACTTAGTGGAATTTTATTGCTTACATTTGATTTAATTGGGCATTCAATTACATTTCACTGCATTGTCTTTTCAATTTATTTAAATATAGTACAGTTCACATTACAGTAAAAAAGTTCACATTTTTAAATACTTGTATTTCTTTATTTTTATATCAACTTATTAGGAAGATGGTGCTTTAAATTTCAAAAAAAAAAAAAAGAAAGAAAATATTGGAATTTTTAATATTTTTTTGTAATTTATGAAGTTAAACAAATTTAAATAATGCCCTCTAAAATTGGTATTGATATTCTATTTAAAATAATTAAATTATTTAAATGATATTCAATGACGTACTGGGATTTATTTAATAATAATTACATAAAATTCTAAATTAAAACAGAAATTAAAATTATTATTACTATAATTTTTTGATATAAATTTATCAAAAACAAAAAACCTTCTGAAAACAGTATCTCTATTACTTTCAGTACCAATATGGAATATAAAAACAGCTATATTGCGAGGACAATCCCCTGCTTTCCTCTTCATCCTTTCCACTGGACATTTCAGTGGTTGGAATGACCGGAAATGGCAAGCGACCATTTCCGGTCAGCAGCTAATGGAGCTCTTTTACGGCCGTGGATTTATGTGACATGTGACCGCTAGTTTCCGCTGTCTTAGATTTTCTTTTCTTTCTCTCTTTTTGATCATTAGCCGAGTACGAATCTCGCCAAGGTGGAGTGAAAAATCGCCAATACTTTATTTTCAATATTGAGGCTTCTTCTATTGTGTTTTAGAATCAAACTTTTGATGTTTAGCGGACTGAATTGCTAAATTTGGAGGGGGGGGGACATGTTTTGCTCTTGCATTTTAGTTTTCTTAAATACGAAATATATGAAAAAAGTATTGCAATCTTTAAAAAATTCGATCTCAAACTTTTGATAATTCTTCATGTTTTAAGCTAAGATACTGAAAATGCGTTTTTGAAATTGTATCTATGCGTAGCAGCGATGCATCAAAAAAGTATTTTGGGCTAGAACCGATGGTGTGAATTTTTTACACCGAATTGTATCTTTAAGTTAAATTTTAATTGATGTCTTATGATTGGAAATATTTTTCTTATCTTTAAGCTAGTAAATACAATGATTAAAAACAAAAAAAAAAAATATGGATACAAAAAATTTGGAGAACAAATTAAACATTTAAAGTATAGATCCATACCATATTTTGTATCATATCCAATTACAATTCAACCATATGTTGGACAGTACATTAACATATTCCACAAATGATAACTCCAAAATGCAGTGACTTAGATAAATAAACTTATTTGATATAACAGCTAATTAAAACTGTAATTTTTTGTCAAATTTAGGGTTCCAGTAGGTCTAAAAATTTTTTTCTCAAAAGGCATTCTTGATTTCTCTACCCTTCTACAAAATAGCTCTGTATGGGACACACACACACAAAAAAAAATAAATCGTGTTGTTCGAGATACAAAATTTTTATGCTGAATAAAGGGAATACTCTCTTTGTTAAGAAGCATGAAGTTTTAGAGATACCACACAGATTCAATATTAAAGTTTTTATCTCTTCCAATAATAAAGGGGAAAATGTGTGTTCGTGTGTGTATTGGACCTCCACTGGATAGGTCTTGTGCCCTATATCATCAAATGTATCACAGATATATTTTGGAAGATGAGAATGTGTACATTAGATAGTTTTTCAAATTTTAATTAAGAGGGAACGGAAAAAATATAAAAATTAAGGAGAAGCGGGAAGGCTTTCGGTATGACAATGTCTTTTATTATTAAATATCAAGGACAAATCAAAAATTGCTAGGTTGAAAGTATTTATGAATAACTAAATTTATATATTTTTGTTAGTTTCGATATTGTTTTAAAATTTTTCTGTAATTAAATTAGGAATCACTGGGAAACTTTCTGTGCAAAAATAGAGTTGTAAATATTCTTGTTTTGCTAAAAGGGGATCGGTTGGAAAGTTTTAATATATTTTATTAATGTTATGGTAGGCCTAATACTGCGTATACCAGCGAGTAATAAAATGGTTAGTTTGAGAATAAAGGGCAAATCATACTAGGTTTAAAATTTATTACAATTAATAAAATAACGAAGGATCAACAATTACAAGTAAAGTAAATGCATGTATAATCAGTATGAGTAAGACTTGGAAAATGACGCACTTTCTAACAGCATATAGGGAGCAACACCATACATTGAAATAAAAAAGGGCAAGGGTAGTACTAACACTTACCAAGAAGACTAATATATTGATCAAGAAATTTATAATTTGGTGAAACAATTATTAGAAGTAAAAAGAAAACTGGCTAAGAACGTTTTTTATATTGATTTAAATAAATAAAAAATCTCATAAATTTTACATTAGATAAGGAATTTAAAGATCTCGTTATACAGATTGATAGGCTAAAATCTCCACACTCGTGCATGGAATTTCAACGAATGATAGAGTGATACTTTAAAAATAACATTTAATAGACTGAGAAACATTCACAGTTTCAACATTTCCATCACATCTTACAATTTAGTTATTACAGTATCTCTTAAATGCCCTATACCGTACAATATACTACACTATGCACAGCACAGTAACGATACATAGCAAAGATAAGTATACGTACTCTGTTAACATTCGGAGGATCTACATATCAGTGCGGTTTCTGTATATATTAAGTGATGCGATTCCGATTAAATAGCTGAGAATGTAGATAGAAAGTGGACTAGTTCAAGAAGTGAACGAAGCTCAAAGCAATGACTTAATATCTTGAGGTCTTGAATCTTATAGTAAAAAGAATGACATGCAATATGAATTTTGAAACGAATGCAAATTATATCATAGTTTGAATATAGAATTTCTTCACAAAAACAATGCATTCTGATCTCTAATAACCATTGTTCAATTATATAGCAATTCCTATATACGGTATATATCAAAATTTATTATTTATTTTCCCTATCAAAATAAGTTATTTAAGACCCTTGATAAAATGTTCGACAGCTTCCTCTCGTTCCTCTGTCTGCCGTTCTGTGTTGTGTGCGAGTTCGTTACTCCTGCTGTATATAACATGCCTGCTTCTTTGTGATGAAATAAAACGACGTAACAGCATCAAAATTCTTTTCAATCTACTTTGTCATTTAAATTGTTACACACACACAAAGTAAAGGTATATGAAAAAAAACCTAATATTTATTAAGAGATTTCCATGAATGCAGATAGTTTTTTTCTTTCATTTCGCACTCTCATTATGACAACGAAATATAAAACATAAAGATTATGATAATGAAACAAAACCGGAAGATGGAGATTACATGTTGACTGACAAAAGTAGATAGAAATATCTTCTTCCTTCTCTCTCATAATGATGATGAAGATGAAAGTGACATACTCATCAAGCCTAAACAAAACATCCTAAAGATTATCGGATTTTTTAAAATGAGGATGATGGTGTAAAATGAAGCAAAGGAAGTAGATAGAGGTTACATTTTCACAAAAAAAATATAATGAGGAAAATAGTTATATCTCATAGCGATAAAGATGAAGATGATATATTCTTAAAGCCAATTACATGGAAAGAAGCAGCCCAAAGATTATAGGATTTAATAAAATGTGATGAGCAATAACGTTCATTTTTGCCCGCACATGATGTTTAAAAGCTTAAATGAATTTAAAAAAATCACTGATTCTAAATACTAAATAAATACTAAAAACTGCGATTCTAAATACTGCCCTCAGGCCTCGCTATGAAATTTTTGAATATATAAAAAGTAATTTCGCTTATAAAGATATTTATACTCTGAAAATTTCTATTTTTAAATAAAAAATATCTTTCTATGAATATTTTCTCCTGTAGTAACTGTTTTTATTAAAGTTCCATGATAAACACGATGCGAATATTTATTAATATAATAATGGATTGCATTCGAAAATAAGGTTTGTCATGTTCTCTTGAGTTCTGATTAAATATTTTCCTCTTTTTCAACTTTATGCATTAACTTTTAAATGATCATCTTTCATGGAGAATAATTCTAGGAATTGTTTAAATTACTTGATAAATAGAAAATCATATTTTATAGCCTCCGAAATATGACTCTGCTTTTTTATTAATTTGATTATATAGATTAGTTTTAACTATATTACGAAATATATCAGAGTAGCGAAGAAAGAAAATGCTAATAAATTATCAGGCATAAATAGATTTGAAATTATCGGCCATAAATAGATTTTTTTCAATCAATGAGACTTAATATCGATTATCATATTATTTATAGAAAAATATTTCTCATAAATATTAAGGCGTGTAGCAAATAATCATATAACTAAAGAATTCACTCGAAAATTTTAAAATGTTTTAATACAAAGCAACTTTTAATATAAAATAAGCATTGGTAAAATTTAAAAATAGAAGTATTTGCAATTTTAATAAAAATAGTGGCCTCCTTTTGTCTCTGTCAGCAAAAAAGATGGCATCATTAAAATTAATAATGATGCCATCTTTTTTAACAAGTCTATTCATTAAGAAATAAAAAAATAATGTCATATATTGATAATTACTGCACAAAAATAGAAGATTTAAGGTATTAAAACAATTTTTTTCTTCAGTAATTTAACAGTTTTCTTTAGATCAACATTCTTTTCTTTTTGAAAAAAAACTTTTTTTTGGACATTTCGTTACAAATGGTTTCCACCTAATCGTATCATTTTCGTAATTAAAATTTTGTTCATTAAAAAAATATCGCCTGCAGCAATTAATCATATTTCTTTTTTTCCTCCTTCATTTTTCTCCTATTCTTAGAGACAGATATCTTTGCGCAAAACAACTTCACTACTAATTGTCTTATTTTATGGAAGTGTTGATGCGTTTTAACTTTACATAACACCGACTACAAATATACATTTAATTAAAACATTTTTTTCTTACGAGGAAAATAAAATCACTCTCATTTATTTTAATTGTCATTGGATCGGACTAGAGCCTATTATTTCGCTTTGGCGACATTTTTATACTTGAGGCTTTTAACTCTAGGCAATAATATGAAGGATTTAGGGGGGAATAAATTTTTAAATTTGAGGCTTTCAAGAAAGTTATTACGAATAGACATAAAAAAAGTCAGATAATTAGTAATGCTTAAATTGCGAATTATTTTAATGAAGTTTTCGTTAATTAATTTGGATGTATAATCAATTGAAAATAATTTCTCCTTCAGTTTGTAAAAAAACAGTCAGAATCGTAATTATAAGCTGTTTGGAATTTAAAAACAAATTATGAATTTTTAGAGCAATTCAAAAAAACGGTGGAAATAATTAAAAGTACTATTAAACAAATAATGATCTAATTATAAAATTATGTTTAAGGCCTTTTTAAAAGAAAAAGTTTTCGAATTATTTGTGCCAGAAATTAAGATGGGAAAACGGACAGAACTTTCAACTATAGTAGAACATTTTTTTTGTGTGTGAGACGAATTTCCCCCCTTTTTAAACCAAAAGAATAATCAAGATTCGTAAAAATTGGCTTTAAAAATGCAAAACAATTAATTTCAAAAGAATATGTTGTATTAATTTCGCAATTAATTTTAAAAAGCAAAAATAAAAGGTACAAGACTTTTCAGTTTGAAAAAGTAATATAATGAATTAAATTATATTTTATTAGCAACTGAAATATATCAGCTTTCATAAAAAAAATTGAAATCCCAATATAATGATTTTGCCTCATAATTTAATTGTATAATAGAATTCGGGATTTTAATTCAATTTCATGAATTCATAGATAAATATTTTCATTTCAGGTATATGGTTGAAGGATTTTATTTTTATAATAATGTTGAAATAAAAACGAGATTTTTTTTTTGCCTTAACAAATTATTGATTCAAAAACTTTGTACACCTGTATTTTAATATAACGTAATAACTATAATTCAGATACGTGTAAATCACAATAAAAATTTAATTAATGGCAAATTTCAGCATTCACTCCAATACTTATATATTGTTAGCTTGAGTTGCTATATTTATTTTCATATTAAAACTGTTATATAAAAAACTTTACTATAAAAAAGTATCGATCCTTCTAAGCTTAATTCTTTGAAGAAATCATATCAATTTTAACTGTCATTAGTTGACTAAGAGCAATTATATTTTACACAAATGTTATAGATTATTTCAAAATGAATATAAAGCAATAAAAGAAAACTGGCAAGATGTTTTTTATTAAAGCAAAATATCAGAAAAGCAAATCATAAGACAGAGAAAGTTGCTTGATTATGAAAAATGAAATACAAATTCTTTTATTACGATTTAATAGCGAATGATCTATAGCTTGAAATCAAAAGAACCATGATAAGCTGAATAAAAATTTCCCACATTGACACTTTTGGTTGGATTCAACAGCGTGTCAAAAGCAGACTAAATAACAAATAGTCAAGATCGAATTTCTTATATATTTGGGGATTGACACTCATTGAAAGTTTAATCTAGTTGCTAAAATATAGGACAGCGATTGAACAGGACAGGATATTTGGGTTAGAGATCGAATTTTCAAATTCACTTTATTTTTATTAAATATCACATCTATTTTTCTTTTTTTTATAAACGTGGTATAGAGAAAATATAGTAATCTTTGAAAAAAATCAAATTTGAGATTTTGACGAATCTCCTCCCTGTGTTCGAAAAACACAATTTTGGAAAATATCCATCTGCCTGTCTGTCTGTGACAAAGATAACTGAAACTCTTTGTATTGAAAGGTTGAAATTTGGTATATGATCTTTCTAATGGTTTTGCCGATTTCCTTCAAACGTTGAGTTAAATCCATTCAAAATTCCGTATGTACAGCTGTTCATCTATAAGTTAATCCGACACGAAGAAACTAGATTGATAAAATCCATTATACAGATTTAACATCTACAGCGTAGAGATCTCTCAAATTATCTGCAAAATCCAATAAGGATTTGATCATCTGTCTGTCGCTTTTACGTATTTCTGAAAGTATAATTACAGAAATAATCGCCATGATTAAGATATATCGAATATGGTATAGAATGTTATTGCTACAAGTGGAATTTTGTCAACTTTCTGTCTCAATCAATTAAGAAAAGCGTGGTTAAAATACTGATTCGATTTTTGAATAATATTAATACATACCAGAGATGGCATCATAATTTTAGTAAAAATACTGAATTCCTGCCAGAAGTTAATATTTCGTAACTATTATCCATCAATACTATGAAATGGGCTCTCTCGCATGACAAGTTCATTAGAAAACTATTTTATTATCATTCGGAAGTAACATTAGAGATAGTTTGACTTACGAGCCAAATAATTAACCCTTTACACTTGAATGATGACTTTCATTCATTAATAAAAAGAAAAAAAAATGAAAAAATATATCATTCAAAACGGTGTATTACTATTAGCATTAAACTTATTTAGTTACTCAATTCCTACTATTAGTTAACTCTCTCTCTCTCTCTCTCTCTCTCTCTCTCTCTATATATATATATATATATATAGAGAGAGAGAGAGAGAGAGAGAGAGATCACATTTTTTATCGTTAACAAAATACTTTTTATTCACCTACTCAAGTTCAAATACATTTTTTTAAACTGGTATTGCATGACACTTGATGTTCATAGAATTTTTTTCAAATATTAATTAGTTATTTAAAATTTTCCACTAATTAATATCCGCTCGCCAAAGTTACCAAATCCGTCACCAAGTTGCCAAATGGTCGCCAAGCTTACAGATTACTGACGCGAAACCCGATCATAAATGATGTAAGATATATATAAATAATATAAGAATATAAGTAAGAATTGAATTTTAAATTTTTTAAGTCAATATTACTTGCATTCCAGTTTTGATTGTTAAAAAAAACTGGTAAAAACAAAATGGTAAAGAAACAGATTAATTTTTCTGGCAAATTCAACTTAAAACTTTTATATATAGCTTTATTAATAGGCTAATCCTTGTATTAAGTGGATAATTATTCTTCTAATTACTTTTCCGACTTCAAAGGTTAATAAGTGGAAAGCAATAGCACAATTAATTGTATATCCGAGGTTTGTAAACTTTGGAAAATTTATTGTGAAAAGTTTTTTTGGGTATATAAAAAGAAATATGATACATAACGAAATTCCTATATGTCAAAACACTGCCATTCCGATTGTTGAGAAATTAAATACAAAAGATCTAGACGAGGCTTATGCAATATGAAAGTTTTGTTTTTCTTACATAATCATCTCTTTTAAATGGACTTTTTATTTTATTTTCATTGACTTCGATTTCTCTTTTCCCCTTGTTCTTAGTATTTTACGTGGGGTGGTCAAAAAAATGTTTACAAGCAAGTATTTTGAAAGTAGAAACTGTGAATTTGAATATTGTTACTCAGCAGAAACAGGTTGCCCTAGTTGTCTTAGACCAGTTGCTCGAGCAGATAGTATTGAAACCTGAAACAGCGACAGTAACGGTGAAACGCTTAGAAAAGTGGTCCCTCACGGAAGTGCGACCCTTGATACGATTTCTATGGGCCAAGAATTTGCCCCCATAGGACATTCTCAGACAAATCATTGAAGTATATAGGGATTAGCAATGAGTAAACAACAGATGGCGAAATGGTGTCATTCTTTTGAAGCGGGCATAGAGATTGCAGGCAACGTTTAGGTGAGAGGTCTGGAGTCACTCCCCATACAACCCCGATATGGCTGCCAGTGAATACTTCCTTTTCCCGGCATTGAAAAAACGCTTTTCCGAAACAAGGTTTAAATAAGATGGTGATATTCAAAAAGGTGCCGAGAACTATCTCAATAAATAGGGACCTGATTATTATCAAGACGGTTTAAACAAATTAGTCTAGTGGTGCGATAAATGCCTCAACAGATTTGGTGATTAGGTAGAGAAGGACTGCCACATATGTCTCTTAATTACCATTTGTATCCTGTGTCTGTTGTTACTAAAGCATTTTTCCTCTGTCTTCTAAACTTTTTTTGAATCACCTCTCGTATATCTATATAAATAAAAATGAATGTTTGCATGTCTCTTATGCGCGGCCTCACCACTCATCCGATTGCGATAAAACTTTGAATATTTATTACTGGCACTTGCGGGATGCTTATAGGCATAGTAAAATTTTGTAGCATACAAAAAATGTTTTGGATCTATTTACCGCCCTTATTAATCAATTATTATTGTCAAATTAACTCGTCAAGGAGACTCAGCAGATGCCAAATTGTAGGTGCAGGCTAATATTTCGTAGCTACTGTACATAAATGCTATGAAAGTTGTTCTCTAAGATAACCATCTTATTAGAGAGTATGCGAGAAATCTTTAGTGGAAGCAGTCCTACAGGATTTAAATTTTAATTAAAAATTAATGATATTTTAGCGATGTTTTTTTTTTGCAGCATCTTCTGGAAATAATAGAGTACAAAATTTTTGCATTATTTTAACTTTAAAAAGTATTAATTCTACTATATCAACAAATTTATTTCATAAGCATCATAAGCATATTTTTTTTTGAAAAGAAAATAGTTTAATGACATTTTCTAACATTAATCTTGAGAATTCTGAACAAATATTAAATGAAAGTAACAAAAATAGTTTCTTCCTTTACATTTCTCAAAGGACATCATATAAAATTAGAGAATCTCTTATTTGAGATTCAATACCTTCAACTAACTATTTATGAAAGAGATACTTCTACGGAACTTTTGAATGAGTAAGAAGTTCATGTAAACTTTTGGACAACTTTTTTGGAAAGTCTTTGATTGTAATCTTAAGATAACGAACCAAATTTTATTCATATTAGTCATTGCGTTTTTGAATTATCGCGTTTACACACATACAGGTCTACCGATCAACAGACTGTAGTGGCTTGGTGTATTTCATTAAGAATATGATATAGATCCACACCTTAGATGAACAAAATTTATATTCAGTTTTCATTTAGTTGGCTATTCGTGTTCTGCAGTTATCTTGTTCACTTTTCTTGAATAGACTGACGGACAAGCTTCATCTGGATGGATT
>JAPMOQ010048382.1:919303-976080 GCA_026543055.1 Argiope trifasciata
CCCATATTTTTGGCAAAGATCGTATATTGAATTTTGTTCACCAATTCTAAAGAGTTTTTAAATTATCGTTCTCACAGCCGTACTGGTATTATTCTAAAAATATTTTTATTGGAATTGGGAATGTATAAAACATAAAGATTAATCAAAATCTAAATTGCATTTTTAACGATTATATTATTTTGAACCCTTATACTCTGTATAAAAAGAATAAAAGTATGATTTCCTCTAATATAGAAATTTTGATCAAATTGAGCATCTTTCATGATATTATTTGGACAAGCTATTAATTGGAATTATTTTGTCAAGATAAAACTAAACATTAATATAAGAAGGGTTTGTTGCAAAAAAAAGCTAGCTTCAATCCTTCACGTTTGCAGGAAATAGTAAAAAACGTTTGACAATTCTAAACTCTAAATTGAGCGAAAATTTTCCTTTTGATTAATCTTATTTATTATTTCTACATATCATGGCATTATTTTCACTCAAAAATATATTTTCCATGTGACGTGACATGCTAGAACGTTTGAACATCTTTCTTGAAACCAAATAGATAGCCTGTCTACCTTTTTGAAAATTATTTCACTATAAAAATTCAGTTTATTATAAAATTATTAATTATTTAAAGTAAACTCACAAAATATATATACAACTTAGCTTTAAAAACAAAAATAATTACATTAATCATATTCCGCCTCTTTAACGTCGGGCTAATTTGCTGCGTCGTCATTGTAAACCATCCTAGAACTATTAAATTTTGTGGAACGTATTTACCAGCTAATTCCATCACATATTTATATTTTGCGCTTTTAAGGGGATAGGTGTGGGAATAAAATTGTTGAATCTTTTTTAACATTAAATGCGTAATGTTTTGGTTGTTAGGTCTTCATACCGTCTTCTTACAGAGTAATCCAACATTCTCTCCATATAATGTTTCCTTTATAGAATCGGGATTTTTCATAAGTAAAAATTCTATGTTTCGTTATAAAATACTTTTCCCTTTTGTTTCCTTTAGAAGTGACGTAAGCGGTTTTTAGGAAGAAACCTGTAAATAGATCAACGAAGAAAGTCATTCATTGGGTAATTTTAGTAATAACAAACTTTTCACTTGTCTTCTCTATGTTAACAATATACTCACACGGTAGAAAAAGTCTTTCTACTTTCCATGTACATTTTTCAGTGTTTCCGAAGGCAGGATCGGTATGGAGAAATCCAGCAAATTAATGAGAAAAATAGTTCAATTGCTTGAGTAAATATATCTATATCTTTTTGGCACCAAACGAACAAGGTTTTATTTTACCACATGATAGTACATGTAGCTCCGAATTCTCCTAGGTTGCAGCTACACCATTTTTGTAGCATATATGTTACCATAATAATAAAACGTTTTTTAATTATTGCAAATAAATTACAATAATTAAATCGGATTTTAAGCGATCAATAATTTTGAGAATTTTTTTTAAAAAGTAGATAATTTATTTCAATAGCAGGTATAAATTCTTAGAGAATCGAGCGTACACAGATAGCAAATATTTAAATATTCTTTTATACCAACATTTACCAGATTCCTTCTTAAAAAAATAAATAATATTCTAAACTTCAAACAATCTTCAGATAAAACTCAGATTTAATAACAAAAGTGCTCTTTTATACTTTTAAAGTAATTTGTTTCATTAAAACATTTGAGTTTTTTTAATAGTATTTTCAAAATTTTACTAAGCCCATTGAATTGAAATGAATTAGACTAAAGCTTTAAATGATAAAGAGATAGTTTAACTTCTGATTATGAACAAATAAGTCTTTAAAATTAAAAATTATATGATAAAAAAATTCAGGTGTTTTTTTCTGGTAAGTAAACATGTTCTTGGAATGAAAAGTAAAGATTGTTTCAAAAGTTTAAAGATGGATAAATACTATTTTTTTTCACTTTTAACTTCAATATTTGTTTTGAAAGTCGTATAGCTATTAATTCTTTTAACTTTCATTAAGCAAACCCATTCAAAATTGTTTTAAAGTCATGTTGAAAATATATTAAACACTGATTTTTTTTAATTTGTGAAACTGCTATAAAACCAGTTTGAAAAGATTAAAGAAAACTTTAAGTCATAAAAAAATTGTATTTTGTTTCTTTAGATACGAGGGAATGTTTACTTTACGTTATCTAATATTAATTGCATTTAGAAAATTTCTATCTAAACACGGTCTTTACGAATTATGTTCGAATAAAATATTTGAACGAGTGTTTTAAATCCAAAATGTTTTTTATGTGATCCTCATAAATTCTTGGAGTATGGACTTAGATATTTTTCTACAAATTTTAAAGAGGGAAGAAGGGAAAAAATATTATGAACAAACACTCTATTGAGCCATCAGTGTTTGAAAAGCTTTATCGATTACATGTAAACTAATATTTACTTAGTTTCTATAGTTAGAGGTTTTGATAACAAAAGAATAAGAAGGATGAAAAAAAATCTATTTCGTTTATGCAGAATTATGAAAAGAACTTCGCCTAAAGATGTGATTCTAAACACAATAAGAAGCATAAAACAAGCGCAAAGTGGAAAATTTACACTTTGAAAATTAACTTTTCTTTTATTCAACGCCTTTATTTCAAGTTGTTATAAGGTTGTTTCAGCAAAAAAATAATCAAAAGAAAAGGGAGGGTGGAAAAAAATAAGCCCGCAAGAAATACCGATTTTGAAAATGAAAGTCAATATTTGGCTCAAACATTTGGCGCAATTTAATAACTGAAGGCTGTTTAAACGGGTAGTAAATACTTTTTTAAAGATATTAAAACAGATGAAGTGTAGAAAAATTCTTCCTATTATGAATATTAACTCGTCTGGGGAAAAAAATTGTGTATACATTTTTCTCGTCAGATAAAAAGATTTCGATACTAAGAATGCTGTTATGCATATACAATGAAACAGTTATGTCGTGTTTTTAAACTTTAAATATTTGATACAAAAGATATATATTTTTCGAAATCAATGTAAATTATTAAAAGATAAAAAAATTAAGCTTTAGAATGGATTGGTGATTAAATTTTCAATAAATAATTTTAAATCGGCTGTCTCAGAGTATTTGAAACTGTTTGCACTTAGTGCATAAGCAGAACTTTGTCCTCGTGCAAAACAATATTTGTAATTTCAAGCCTATAATCCTGAAACATTTTCATGTGAAGTTCTTTTATGTAAGTTATTTTTATGAATAAATATTATGGAGAAATGGCATTCAAAATTTATTTAAAAGAATTCTTTTTATCGCAGGATTAGAGGGATTATTTTTGAAAACGAATCCAAATAACATGCTCTACAGACAAGGCAAATATTTCCTTACCTAAATAAATTCAAATCAATCAAAATACTTACTTTATGTGCTTTTTTTTTGTAACAAGAAATTTATCTGTTTTAAAAAAGAAAAAAAACGAAGGATAATAACTTAGGATAGTAAAGAAGAATAGATCATTTCAAATCCATGAACACAAATAAGAGAATCAAACAAAAAAAACATAATTTATAAAATATCGTTTATTATATTTCTTGTGATATACATATGAATTTGTTTAAAGGGTCTGCATCATGGCCAGTTACTTCTGATTTGAGTTAAGTGTCATTGTTGTTAGTTACATGGCTCCCCCTTGCCCATATTTTGGATTGTTTGCGCCTTAACAAAGACGAAGTCATCTGATATCTTGAACTGTCTTTGAACTTTTTAGATGTTTTTAGATTCATAAGGATTGACTACCCCTGCTAGACAATTCTGAGTTTAGTAACAATAACAATTCCGCTTAACCATTCGGTTACCTCCGAACGGTAACTGGTTTTAATAAAGCTAAATACAATCGAACAAACTCAGTTATTTGAAGAAGAAAACATGTAATTCCGAAAGGAATATCTAATATCTAATCTAATTGGAAGGAATATCTAATATCTATTCTAATTAGAAGGAATATCTAATCTATCTTGATTGATATTGAATAGACATATTTGCGATGTCAAAGTCGTTAATTGATTTGAAACCGATACTTAACTAACAAGCTCAAGAAAGTTCAAACTTAATATAATTTTTGCCATATAAGAAGACTAGAAGTGTCAACCGCGTTTTTTCTTTTATTGCAGACATCCTATACAAACAGAAATCTATCTCGTTTCTCAACATAGAAGAGTGTACACGAAAATAAATCGATACCATCTCTTCCTCAGAAATGGTCTAAAATCTTAAAATACTCTCCCAAATTGCGGGAACTCTATTTTTTATCACTTCAGCTGAAAAGAGCACTCAGCAATAAAAAGGCCCAGCACCATTCCAATACTTTAGAAAATTTCGCCGCACAGCATTTAGCAAATGAAGACCCGTGAATAACGTAGACCGCAGTTCAACCATCTCACAGGAGGGAAAAGAGTACTTTCAGGGGTAATGTGATTTATTCCTGGCCCCCGGCTGCAGCCTATGCAGATAGAGTCGAGATTATTCTCCTAAGGAACTTTAAGGTATTGAATGGAATACTTTCTCGCTATTATCTGATGAAGAATATGGTGCATGTGGTGTTGGAATGGGTAGGAATGAGTTAGGGACAAGCGCTTGAATGATGTTAGTGTGGGAGGTAGGTTTTTTCTATCTCGCTCTGGGTGCGTTTTCAGCTCTTTTTTTTCAATTTATAGAATGAGATTGCGTTTACGATGATTTTAAGTGCCACGGTAAGACTGGTAGTGATTTAAGCGGTGACAACGCAATAAAAACGTGAAATGGGATTGAAATGAATTTCACAAAGTGATGTGGTGCTTTCTCTGTTTTCCTTTCAGTTGTGAAAGGAATGTTTGTTTTAAACACTCGTCAAAAACGTTTTTAATTTAAATCTGCGCATATTCATCTGAGAAAAAGAATAAACTATTTATCTTATCATTCTCTAACTTACTTAATGAAACTACTCGTATCAATTAAATTACTCCTAACTTAATTTAATTAAACAATCTTGTAACTAGTCAGAATTAATATCACTCGACTAGTCATAATTACTAGGCATTACTATCTTGTAATTAGCCATTACTTTCATATAAATATTCTTAATTACTAGTCATTACTATCCTGTAATTAGTCATTACTTTCATAATACTATTTATAATTATTAGTCAATACTATTGTGTATCTAGTCATAATTAATATCATGTGCATAATTAACATACTGTGCATATAAAGATATATGACATATTGGGCATATAAGGATAACTTATATACATGCTTTGCATACAATGTTATACAAGGAAATATAGGGATGCTGTGCTTTATGCACATTATGCATAATTAATATCATGTAACTAGCCATCGTCATCATGTAATTAGTCATAATTTGTTAACTAACATGTTACTAGTAATCATACCAGTTAAACAACTCGTAACATAATGAGACTACTCGTGTTTATTTAAATCTGAGCACTTTCATCTGTGAAAAGAATAAAGTATTTATTTAAAAAAAACTTATTAATTAAAAAATTTTGTGAAAATATATTGTAAAATGGAAATACCTACCTTCGAATGATAGTCAAGCAGTTTCAAAATTTGAAATTAATCAAATAAATCTATTATAATTCAGTCTGCCGAGTTAAGATTACGAAATTAATATCTTCTTATAAGCAAGATTAATTGAGAAAAGGAATTCATAAGTTTGAACCATGATCAAATGACGATGATGAAAAGCCAGCTGGTACTCCCCTCATTAACTTCTCAATAATCAACTGAACACATTGGGTTTGCTTCAAACTCACGAACATGCCAATGAAATTTAGTTTCGAATTCAAGATCCTTCAGTTCTTAAATCGAAACCCTGTCACTAAGCTTTACTACCCAATTCACCCCAATTATCTTCATATATATCTGAACTGGCTCTAGTTCAATATGGTATTGATATCAAATCACTTGTCCATCACCACAACTTTCCTTCTTTGACTTAAAAAGTTTGGTGAGTATTTACCGACTCAGTCATCCTCCTTATCGACCATGACTCAATTAATATCTTATTTTGAGCAAGATTATTCGAAAAAAGGATGATATAAATTTGAAATGTGATCAAATGACGAGCTCGACTCGCAAACCATTATTCATCTGATGGAAATTCCTAATAATAAATACTAGAGGGTAAGCAATCTATTCTCCAACAACTACTATTCTAAATCAATTTGAAACATATAACTTCGATAAATAAGTATCAAGTTTCCACACTCTCTCTCCCTGTTGCCAATAAAATCTCTCATGTGAAAGTAATATCTTACCAAATATAATGTCAACTACGTTATTCTATATTTACCTATTTCAAAATGAGAGCTAAATTTGTATAAAAATAACGTATTTCCATTTATTATTATTATTATTGTAAATAAGTAGATAAGCATAAGGAGCTGTTGTTTGAATAGAAAAATCAGAATAAATCGATCATAAGCTTCAAATCGACCTTTAATTAGAAAAGATAATCGACATTCCAATCAGATAACTTCACATCATAATTAATCTACATAACTGACGTCTCAGTAGATAATCGGTGGATAACATCAAATTTTAATTACCTTTGATATTATAGGAAAAGCTATGGATAATTTCACCTTAATTAGTCTGTATAATTGACGTTTTAATTGGACGATGCTGAATAATAATGTCTGTGAAGTAGAGATCAGTTTAAGTTCTTTATAGTATTAATTCAGCAGTTTTTATTTAATACAGTATTTTAAAGAATTGAGTACAGATATAAATTTACTCAAAATGAACTTAAAAACAAAAAATTATTCTCTGAAAATTATTCATTTTTATATTTATTGTATTTATTAATAAATCGTATTTCTTTTTACAAGATAAATCTGATTTATTGTAAACTAATATTATTTCTTCTTATTAGAAAAATTTTTAAACTTCATTTAAGTTTAAAAAATGAAATAAGGAATACAGTATAAAGATGCAAATTCTATAGAATATCGTTCACTTAAATTGTATTTACTTTTTACTTGACATACCATATTCACTTCACAACTCTTAGTAAGATATGATACCCTGTTATATTTTTAAAAAATAGGAAAGAAAGACCTTTCTTTAATAGGATCTTGCAAGACCGATTTCTCTCCTGAAAATTCGTCAAATTACACTGTCATATACATTTTATATTTTTGAACTGAGATTTATACTGTCATATTATATGTTGTATGACTTTATTTGGTTTGAATAAAGTTTATCAAAAGCTGGGGGATATTGCTTGACCATTAAATATATTTCAACATCTAAAGAAACTTATGTTTTATATTTAAAAATTATTATACTCCCACCGTTCATATTTTTTATCTGATCAACTGCTATTACTTTATTGCAAGTAACATAATAAGTGTCATGAAATCAAAAAGAATCGTAACTGTTGGGCACTATCAGTCTCACATTTTAAATAATGACTTAAATATTAAATTTTTGGCAATTAAAACATTTTTTAATAATTTTTCTCGAAAACTTTCAATATATTCAGAATTAAATTTTACATACACAACATAACAACACAACAATACACACACGCACACAAAATACACGATTCAATAATTTTGATTCTCAGGTAACGTGCTTGCACAATCCTTGAATACATTTTGGATATCATCTTAATAGTTAAATCAGGGCTTGATTAAGGCAGGGGCATGTGGGACAGTTGCCCCGTATATCAGAGGGGGACCCCAAATCGAAAAACAACATAGACAAATTCTATGCACGATTCTTTATTACTAAAGTAGTTAAGAAATGAGGGACCTAAAAAAGTTTTACCCCGGCCCCCAATTAAGGTAAGTCGGGCCCTCAGTTAAATATTACATTTCAAATCTTAACTGCTGCTGTAAATAGTTTAACTTTACAAATAATGCTAATAGATTTATATTACATATTTATGATATTTATTACATAATAGGTAGGCAAAAAAGCCATTAAAGGCTAATCAATTATCTATAGCCCAGTGGCAAGAAGGGGTTACCTAATGGTTAGATGTTGAGAAGAATATTCGCCAAATTGCGAAAATAGGAGATTTTTTTAATGCAAATAATATTGGTAATTTCAAAATTTATATAAAAGGGTCAGAATTAGTAGAATTAGTTTATGTGCAGCTGAAATACAGTATTATAGCCATCGTTTATAGCCATCATTAGTAATGTGTAGTTACTTTAGAATTGAATTTTTTTCAATTATACGATTTTATTCAATTGCATGTCAGAATTTTTCAAACTTCGTAATTTAAGATAACGTTTACATTTCTGTAATCTCTTCGTAATATTGTTCTTATCGGTAATACAAATAGGTACTTTAAATAAGTCATCAATAGAGATTGACTTGTGTTCACTTACCACTGTTCACAAATGGCATGGTATTCCTTTCTTGTCAATGAATTAAATGAAAATTTTATATAAATTTATAATAAAAACAAAAGCTTCATTTCCTTTTTCTCATCCGAAATATGTAAAGAGAAAATATTATAATCGCCAAGAATTTTGAAATCGTAACTAAAAGGAACTGTATAGAAAAATTTTGGTATTAATGTTCAGCACCTAAAGTGTTGATCTCTATCAAATTTGGTGCCAAATTGGCCCTATATATATATATATATATATATATATATATATTCATAAAAGCAGTCGCCTAACTGAATGGAATTTAGTATGATTCCTATGATCGCAACTGTAGTTTTGTGGGAAATACTGGCTTCATTCGGTTGAAAAGAGCTTTCCGAATACATATTAGGTCTTCTGGTACTTGTGTATTAACCACGTTCCAGTATTAATAGCCAAATATCGTACTTTAATAGATACTTTCGTAGATATTCGTTAAGTAATTGGCGTAATTAATAATATACAAATATCTGTTGGTTGAATGGAAAAAAACAAAAAGTACAAAACTACATATGAAATAAGTTTTGGGAAGATTACTCTTGCAGATTTAGGTATTTCACCAATTTTTATTTAAAAGATATGCATACCAAAATTTTAAAGGCTGGCAGTAGTCTTTTGCTGACCTTATTGGGTGTTTTGAGTTAAAAGGAAAAAGAAACAATGTGTGCTCAGTATAAGGCCTGAATTCTTCAAAAGCTAAGTTCTGATCTGAAAAATAAAAAACAAAATCTAAAAATTGCATTTTTCTTGTTACATGTTATGTCTGTCGTCTTGTATGTAAGTCGTGGCTCCACCAAGTGGAGATTTGATTGTCGCCAGATCTGCTTTGAATCCAGTTGTTTCTGACAAGTGTTCCAACTTTCGCTCCTTTCAGGTCAAATTTCCTCCCAAACAAAAAGTCAGTCGAAGATTTGTACGAAAGAGCGAAAAAGACTTTTTTTCCCTTCAATATTTATTTTGCTCTCTGAAAACGGCTTTTTCCAGCATAAACCACTTGACACAAATCATTTTCAGGTCTGCTCTTGACACTGTCGTTCGTCGTCGGCGGGAAAAATTCCGTGGCAGCTTCATTTGTGGGAGGCCGGTTTGATTTATACGAATGTGTCTCAGGTTTTGTTTAGTGGAAAGAAAGGAATTAAGACGCATTTTTCAATGTGATAGATGTGCATTTCTGTTTGGTTTTATGATTTCTGAGTTTCCACTTAGACTAATGGAGCGGACTGAATTTCTACTTTCTTCTTCTTCCTTCGTCGTCTTCTCATTCTTCTTTCTACTGTTTTTTCTTTTCTTTCTTAAGCTTTGTTTCAAACGATAAGAAAGTGATTTTCTGAAGAAGACGAAGCAGAAAAAGAAAATTTATGCGGTTTTCGAAAAGTGAAATAATGCTAGAGTGGAATATTTTTGAGGGAAATGTTTGGTTAACGATAATTAATATTGCTTTTGGAACTTTTAGATAATTAAAGTTCCCGCCTATATTGTAAAAGAAGATTTTATGAAAATTAGCGAGTTTGTTTCCTTTCTTTTTTGTTGTCACAATGTATTTTATTCTTGAGATAGCTAACCTGCTAATCTGGTGACGTGAAATGTTTAAAGATTTTCCTAATGTTTCAATAAAGAATTGTATGCTTCGTGGAGTTTTTATTTTGCGATGAAAGCAATAGGGTCATTAAAAAATTTTCATTAAAAAGCTATGAAAATTTTTGAATTTACATTTTATTTTTTCTGTCTGTTTAATAAATTGTAATTACGGTAAGAAAAGTTATATTTTACAAATAATTTTATAATTATAAAATGCTTTATTTTATATGCAATAAAAAATCAAACAGAAGTAAGTCAAAGGATTTTCAAGGCATAGTATAAAACCAGCCATTCATCATATTATTCTGTAGCTTCTTCGAATTAGTTTATTTTATCTAAGTTCGAACTATACAAATACTCCATCAGATAACTATAAATGCGATACAAATGATTTAAAATTATAGTACTTTCCTCTATGTATTCTGATGATTATTAATCGTGTATCAAAAGGGGCGCTACACCGGTAAAAAGATCATCATAATAAAAAAATAGACAGAAATTAAGTAGCTGTCTAAGGACTAACCCTTCAAAAATCATTCATACGCACGTGTACTAGATACAAAAGAAGCTAATGACAGCGAAAAGTAATAAAGCTGATACAAAAAATAAAGGAGAAGACATAAAAAAAAGAGTGGAGAAGGTCCAAATGACTCAAGTAGAAGAACCTACACAATATTCTACAGTAAAAGCATCATGGAAGCATGATTAGTAAATAGTAAAGTTTAACAAAAAAAAGTAGTTTAAACTTTGAAAAAATAAAAAAAGATAAATATAGATAAATAAATGAAAACATTAAGAAATAACCAGGGAAACTAAATATATACATTGGCTCAGTTTAAGGTAGAGTCATGATCAGGAACAAAATGATAAAAATATTTTGTTTTGCATATTGTTTTCTTATACTCACAAAATATTGTTCACTGTTAACAATTCCTCTACTTACGGCGTCTAGATAAACTGTACTGGATATGGTGCATAAATTGAACAATAAACTTTTTTTCAAAACAGATGTAAAAAAACTTCATCAGATATGGATGAAATAGATAAAGATAAAATAATACAACACTTTCCATATAGATGAATAATATACAAACGTGGCGTTGATTATTTATTAGTATTTTACTAAGACAAGAATTATTAGTATTTTCTAATTAGTTTTAGTTGATATTAGTTAGTATTTTACTTGCACAACGAAAATTAAATCACTTTATATATGGCTTTTCTTTCTTTTTCTGACATATTGATCTTTTTTGATAGTTATATTTAATATTGATAGTGAAAGATAATAAATAAATTCATTCTTTGATCATTAATCGAATCAATTTGAATTCTACAAATGATAGAAAAAATTAGCTATTATTTTCTAGCGACTTTAAATGCAGAAAGTAATTTTATAACGAATAATAGCTCACATGGAAAAGGTTTAAATGTAAATTAGAATCTTTTGGCATAATTCAGAATCACAGAAATGAAATTAATATATATATATATATTGAGGAAATGTATTCAGGGAAAAAATTCATGGTCAGAAATCTGATAGTGTTTTAAGAACTGTTGGGAGTGATTAAAGACTTCTTTAGCCAACGTTGATATTATATCTTTTCTTTTTTTAAATGTAGTTATATCATCTTTATAATTCATTCAAGAAAATTTTTACTATTGATATTTTCGAACCAAATCTGTCATTTTTCGATATTCCAATATTTGACTTATAGATCTGAGAATTCTTGTTCCTTCACAGTTTCTTACCTGATCTACAAAACCTTTGCGTTTGTATAAGCTGATCGGGAAAAGAAGTAACAAACAATACCTGAGAAATTACGGAAAAAAAGATCATGTTCTGTGACGTAATTACTAATAGCTTATTGTCTCTTTCATCAACTTTTAAAGCAATGGCAATCTTCGTTTCCAAGATATTTTAAATTAATCTATACACATATTGTTTCTTGATTTTTAACTGAACAAAAATGCTGTGTTTTAACTGTGAAGTTTTCATATCAAATTCTCTCGCGTATTTTTATAAATAGTGAAATAATTTTTTCCCAATGAGAGACTATCTGTTAACAAAACTTTTCATATCACCTCGCCCACCATTAAAGTCCTGTCGACTTAAAAATGTTGTTAAAATCGGAAGTTTCATGGCGAGAATTATACGCTTTACGAATATTCACCAGGAAAAAAAATATCATCGTAAATTAAGGAACTCACAATCGTGTTTATCAAATCTTAAAACAGTGATTATGAATTTTCCATGTTAATTTGCACGTATATGTTTTTTATCATTCTTTCTTCGACTTAATTACGTCAAAAGGCTGTAATTTAACAGCAAAAGTTTCAGATGAATGCAATTCTGGAGAGTTATTATTAATAATAGAGTTAGTTTTCATATGTAAAGTGACTACACGATAATATCTTTAATTTATTTTGACTATTCATGGAATCATAATAAAGTCCATTATAAATTAAATAATATACATATCTACTTATTTTCGTATCCTAACAATTATTGTCATGAAATACCGAGACTGTTACTCATAATGGAAAACAAGTAATATATAAAAGTAAAATTTAAGTGAATTTCTACTTAGATCAATAAAGAATTCTTATTTTGGTTAATTTTTATTAAATAATTACAATTAATATAAATATGTATATACATATGACAGAATCACAATATTAAGTGGAAAAATTAATTTTTTTTCCAGCGATCTACATGTTTTGACACTGACGGTATTTATTCCGAAATTTCTATTCTGCTAAATACCTTCGCATGGTTTCAAATTGCATTCTTCACCTTCACGTGAAAAATACAGAAATCTTTGCATTTTACCGATTGAGCTACTGCCTGTTGATTTCAATTTTCATTACAAACAGCTAAAACTTTATTTAAAGTAATAAAAATTAATTAAATCTATCTAATGGATGAATATTTGAAAAAAAAAACCTGTATTAACATGAAGTGACATCCGAGTTAAAAAAAATGTATTTGAATTTGAAAGGATGAATAAAAATATTTTTTTAATTACTGAAAATTTGAATAAGATTTATATATATATATATATATGTATGTGTGTGTGTGTGTGCGTGTGTGTGAACTAATAGAAGAAATCGAAAAAAAGCAATGCCAGTCACAAATTGATTCACTTAATCTAACCGACGCAGCCACAAATTGCGTTCACTAAGTCTAACCGAATACTGATTTTCTAACTGAGTGAAGTTCAGTTAGACTTAGTAAACGCATGGAAAATTTGAACCTTCCATTCCTGGACTGCCCATCCAAATTCTAGAGAAAGATATAGTTTTGTCTTCAAAATACACATATATAAATCATTTGTAATCAAAATTGATGTCGAGGCAAATTTGATGAGTAGTATCATCTAAGCACGAATTCATTTCAGCTTGGTTGTATCAAAATTCTCTAAGGTATGACTAAAATTCAGTTTTAGTATTATAATTCAGCTAAAATATCTGATTTAATTTCTCTGTTTTATTGTAAAAAAATGTATTATTTTTTAATGTTTTTATTTAATTTTCTTTTGAGCTAACCGAATGAAGAAAAAATATCATTTATACTTAGAATAATTATGCAGCAATAGTATTCTGACTGTATGCAATTTTAGTTCAAGAGTCAATAAACTACTAAATTTCATAAACACTGTTCCTGTTATTTTTTTTACTATTTATCGTCCCAGAAATTCTGGAAATAAAGTTATAAATAACTCTGAAGCAAGTGATTATTCCCTGATTATTCAGGAAAGCAGATACGATTTTTCACATCCCGCTATAAAACCCGAAACTCTTCCAACTTTTACCTTCCGTGCAATTAGTCAAAGTCGTTGAAACTGATTATGCGCTTAAATATGTAATCAACTTTCAATAATTACGGACGCGGAATTTAAGAAAATCCATAAAAGTGACGGTTCCGACGTTGGGGGCGAGAGGAGGGAAAAAAGTAGGCACCGCGTAACTTAACCAAAGTTAGTGGAGCGTCAAATTCTGAAAATTCTGAGTCTATCTCTGAGTCGACGCTCATTTGCCCAGTGGAGCTTCTGGAGATTCGGAAGCAAAGTTATCCTCCCGACGCTCAATTTAAATTTCCGCTTTAAAAACTCCGCGGCAAATGAGCGGGATTGATCTCCTTGGTCTGGGGCGTCGGGGCGTGAAGTCAAAGATAGCGGTCCGGGGAAAACCCGATAGAATTGGTCGGGGAGTTTACCGTGAAGACTAAATTTCTCTTTTCCGCAGAAGCCCCTCAATGATATGACGCGGAATGGAGCCTCAACAGTTTCGGAAGAATGGGCCCCACATTTGGCATCGAGCGCCTTTGGTAAAGAAGTTTTCTTTAAGACAAGCTCACATTAGTCAAATAGTATTCCCATGTGGGATTGGATTATATGGTTTAGTGACCCAAGAGCTATAGCTGATCATACTGAACCATACATATGGTTAAAATATAAAATACTTGTTTTATATAAAAAATATGTAAAAGTAGAAAGTAATTGATAAAATTATAATACAATGTCTCTTAACATTGTATACAATATTTAAAAATTGCAAGAAGAGGAAATATTAAATAAGATGATCAAACACAATTGATTTTGAAAATTCAAAAATATTTTCGGGGGACCTTTCCCTACAAGCATTTGAGCATTTGCATGTCCACTGTTAAATCATGAAAAAATCTTAAACGGTATGTTTAAAATCAGAACATTTACGCAAAAAGTGATGAACAGTTATCCCCTTGACAATTGAACTCTTGATGAACCCTTAACAATTCAAGAAGAAGGGTATTTGATCCCCGAATGAAAGATGTTTATGTGTAAAACGTCTGTGGCCAATGCGGAGTCTAGATAATATTGCCATGTGGGATTTTAATTGATAAATATTAAAAAAATGTTTTGGTTCTTTGTGTAGTGAAACCACAATAATAGATAAATGACGTCAATGTTACCAAGGAAATGTGGGCTATTGATTGGGAATCATTTGGCATTCAGTCTCTTTGAGAAAAAAGTGTCTTCCAGACAATCTCTCATTAATCGAGTAAGTTTTGCCATGTGGAATATTAATTCCTGATTGACGGGAAAACATTGCATTAGATATTTTTGTATTGAAGCATCAATGATAGACGAAAGACTTAAGTATCACCAAGGAAAGGAATCCAAATTAATAGTCCCACATTTTAATTTTCAAAATTATGAGAATCCCAAAATATCCCTAGTGTTGCTTTAAACAAGAAGTTAGTATAACTAACAAACCAAATTAATCTTCCCACATTTGGTATTGAGGTCCTTTGAGAGTGGAGTTTCATCAAAATGACCTCTCATCAATCGAGTAACTTTTGCATTGTGGAATTTTAATTGATATGTGCAAATAGTCTTATTGCATTGGATCTTTTTGTACTGAAAACTCAATAATAGATGAGCGAAGTAAACACCAACAAGAAAATATATCCAAATCAATAGTCCCACATTTGACATTAAGCTTCGTTGAGAAAGAGATGCTTCCAAAGGACCTTTCATTAATCGAATAAACTTTACTGTGTGCAATTTTAATTAACAATGTAAAAAATAAATGCCCCTTATTTTGTACTGAAACCTCAATAATAGATCAGTGAAGTGAATATAACTAATGAAATGTATCCAAATCAATTATCCTACATTTAACATTGAGCTCCTTTAAGAATAAAGTTTCTTCAAGGCTTCTTATTAGTCGAACAAATTTTTGCCATGCGAACTTTCAATAGTTAAATGATAAAAAAAATGCTCATAGAATTGGATATTTTTGTATTGAAACCTCAAAAATAGAAAGACGATGTAATAGTCCTCCATTTGACATAGAGCTCCATTGAGAAAGAAGTTTCTTTAAGACAGTCTCTTATTAATCAAGTGATTTTTGCAAATTGAAATTTGATTGATAAATGTAATAGAAAGACATCTATTGCATTCTATCTTTTCGTGCTGAAATCTCAATAATAAATGAACGAAGCAAACATCACTAAGAAAATGTATCCGAATGATTAGTCTCGCCTTTGACCTCGAGCGCATTTGTCAAGAAAGTTTCTTCAAGAAGACCTCTCATTAGTTGAGTAAGTTTTGTAATATACAATCTTTGAAGCAATATATTCAGACACCAATGTCCAAATGCTCCAAAGAGTATGTTACCACAACTTTACATTCCGCTTTAAATCCAATTGAATAGCTATCCCCAGTGAATATCCATTTGCAATGGGCAAGGGAATTTCTCTCTTCTAGTAGTACAAAATATCCTTACAAGTGTGGACAGAATTTTTTTATATAAGGAGTAGCAAACATACAAATCTATAATAATATCTTTCATTCTTTGAGATGTTGAAAAAAGAATCCAAATTTGATCCATTTTAATTGAAATAAAAATATTTAGCATGACTCCTTGAAGTAAAATGTGGCAATGCTAGATTAATTCATTTTAGTTTTATTATTCTTTTTTAGTTTTTAAAAATTTGTTATTAATTACTTCATATATAGTGGATTCTTTTGATATTTTTCCCAAATTAACTAGCAGTTGGTGCTACTGTAATAAAATAAAATAATATTCATATTATATTTAAATTGACAATTAAGTTATGGAAGTATTAAAATAATCAATTGCCATGAAAAATACACAGTAGTACAAAATTTCCGGCATAAATTTTTTTTAAAATCCGGCATAACAGGAAATAGTTTAAAAATTACTCATAAAATTGCATCATAGTAAACATGAAGCAAGTTTAGTAAATAAGAACAGTCTGAAAAATAAAATAGTTAAATAATATTTTATTCATTTAATATTAAATAAAAGCAGCTCATAGTTTTAGCTTACTGTCCATATTTGTAATTATATTTGTAGTTTGAATACATTTGCTCTTAAGCATATCGCAAAACATTTGTCAGCCTTCTTAAATCATCTTAAATCTGTATGAGACAATCCAAATAGAATCTCGTATTATTCACGCATTCCTCTGTTTTCATATATCGTGATTTCATATCAAAAATATTGCAATCTGAGGATTCGTTAAATAGGTATAAATAATTTTCATCAGAGTATTTTATGCCCTCTTATGCTGAATATATATAATTATTAGTATTCTTGTGCAGTGTCTACTATTAATTGGTTTCTTCTTTTAAGAAAATTTCTATAAAATATATGATTGTAGAGATTAAGATGGACATTATATTATTCTGAGTATTCATCCTGAACTGTTTTCCATTTTCGTACGTCATCTATTTGCCTGCACAATGAAGAATGCTCAGAATCAAGAAAACGTCTAATAAGAAACACAAGCAGCGTAACTAAGGAAAATATGAACACCTTTTTTAATGTTAGGATAAATTTCTAGTTCTCCAGAGTTATGAAAGAAAAGAAACAAGCTATCGCCAAGCGGAAAGCGAAGTTGGCGAACTTTTCCAAGCGATCATCAGAGAGAAATGTTGGCAACCTGCGGCAAAACTTTTCAATGGTCGCCTCGAGTCATCTTTGTTTCGTTAGGAAAATTCGCACACGGGACACTGGGCATTTGGGACAAAGATTGCGGCTCCTTTCCTCATAATCATCGCCGAGCCCAGTTTTCGGAAGTTTTCTTCTTCCAATCGCTCGCTTTACGAGATTGTATCGGGCTCATTTTTAAGAATTCGCCTTCTCGGAATATTCAGTTAAGGCTTTTCAACGATCAGATGTCTCTCTTTTTTTCTATTATTTCAGCTGTTCTTCGGGAAATGAGTAATGTATTGGAAAAAAAAGTTACAGAAGCAAGAATGGCACATATGAATAAAGTGATAAACGCACAAATGAAAAAAAAAAAAAACCAGTGAATGAAAGGAAATAATAAATGTATGAGTGGATAAAATGATGTATTGTTTCTTTCGTAGTTAAAAAAATATATTGAAATTTAGATACATATGAATCTTTCTTTGAACTCTTATAAATGGTATGGGCAAAAAATGTATCAACTGTTATGATTATATTTTTATAAAGACTTATGATAAGTCCATTCCCTTTATAAAACCGAAAATTTTTCGGGTGGATATATACCTATGTTATTCGAATTATTCTCCTTATTATATCCTCCAAAAAATAGAACAATGCTCTGTATTTTTCTAATTCTTCTTTTTAATCTTGTATAAACTAGCTAAAAATATTTTTTGGAATAATGTCTACATATCTACTCCTTTTATTCTAATTATTCAAGTTTAAATTTTCTATAAGAAAAAAATATTTTTGTGATAATGTCTCTATGTATGTTCGTGTTATTGCGTATGAATAGCATAACACAATACAGAAATGACCAAGACTAATAAAATTCAATACATTTTTTTTCTCAAAAATTTTAGATTTCTGAGATATTTATTTAAAATTTCTCCATATTGAGTTTGCCTGCTCAAGCACATTTATCTCAAATGGATCTTAAAACTAGATAGAATAATGTAATTTTATGGTATTATCACAACTATCAATCTGAATATTCTTTTAATTCTGTATACATCCTTTTTGGTTTTTTAACCGTAAATAAATAATAAATTGTACATAATTTCAATCTAACGCAGAAATAAAACTCCAAAATTGAACAACTGATTCTAATAATAAACAAAACATAATTGGTACAGTTTCAAGAGCATGGTCTCTGAAACTTTCAGTGAGTTATATGTATATAGCTGGTGGTCATTGATATAAAATTGTAGATCCCTAAATAAGTTTTGGACAAAATTTTTCAAATAATATTCTGTTCGCAAATTGTTTTTATTTCGTATAAATGTTTACATAACACAAATCCTCAATGAACTATACGCAAATGTGGTCTCCACAATGAACTTACAGAGTTGTTATCATTTTGAATTAAATGTAAGTAAATTTCTAGCAGTTGTTAAGTATTTCCAAATCTGGAAATTTTCTAGTGTTTTCAAATCGAGTTGGTAAATATCATTTAGTAAATTCAATATTCCAACTAACTGAACTTTTGCCTTTAAATCTGAACTGCATTTGATCCCAATTGGCCTCTTTATATATGGTTCAATATTTATTCAGTAAATATAGAAAAAAAGTTTTAGGAACAAACAAACACTTCACAATTTAAACCTTAAACAGAACTCACAAGTTTGCTTGCAAACTTTTTGTGGTTGAAGGAAATGATGAGTTGATTCAACAAGACTAGTAATAGCTGATTGCTGAATACAATAGTTAATTATTAATAATTAAATAAAATAACTTAAAAACTAAGCTGCAAAATTTTTATTACAAGTTTTGTTATATACTCTTGTATTTGCTGAACAACAAAGATAATGATTATAGTTCACATGATGCCAATGAGTTTTAACTTGAAACTCGTGGCTGGGCGAGATTTATTATGACTGATGCACAAGAGATAATTTACTTTCCAAATGAAGAAGCGTATGGTAAATTCTTGGTTACCCATCACAATATACCAATCTTATGACATTCTATCGAGGTTACTTACATTTAATTATGGTTAGGTATTTATTTCTATATGATTTATATAGAGAGAAATGCCTAATCATATATCTGCGGAGAAAAATGAATAGAAAAACAACTAAATCCTTAAAATATAGAAATTTTATTTACAAACTTTCTGAAGCTGTTTTGAAAATCGGTGTGTTGATTCAACAAAACTAGCAATTGATCATCGTTATATACTGTGATATCATTAGTAGTTAGATATAATTATCACTTTAAACGCCAAGCCCTTTTTTTCCTTTCAGCCAACGATATCCAATTTTCCATATTTACCACAGATCCATGTAATGTTTCTATAAGACTGCATGTATTTAAATGCATAATTTCCTGATCTTCATATTAAAATTTATAACTAGATTATAAATTTTTAAACGTATATCATCATTAACCATTAACTAGCGTAATATGAGCAATAAAGTTTCACTATGAGGCTGAACGAAGTATAATATGTCCAGTGAAATATTTAATATCAATAACCAGTGAATGACATGGCGCTTAATCTTTAAATTATTTTAAAATTTTGTTACATATTGTTAAATTTATTAAGTGATTGAGATATTAACTATGGGCCCTATGCTATATGCTGACATTGATGACTTAATGGTTATTTCAGACTGATCATGATTGGTGTAGACTTTCTTTCGAAATGAAAAAGGGCGTGGTAATTCTTATATAAGAAACCTATGAGCTTTCTCCCCTCGAAGTTAAAATTAAACTAAATGGTGTTAGCAGATATTTAGGACACTACGTCACAAATGTTATCTCGCCAAAAAGCATCAAAAACCCCTTTGAATGCAATTTTCTTTAGTCTAATTTGTATCAATTCGAGCATAGTTTAATTCTAAGCTTTTCAGTAAGCATACCGAAAACAAAATATAGATAATCAGTTTCCCTTTTATTTGAAGCAAAATTATCAAAAAATTGCGCTATAAAGAGCCTCTTTTCAGTGTCTCTTTTATTGATGAATATATGTTCATAGCGAGACGGAATTTGATTCCATGTATTAGATTTCACCAAAATGCAGTCGGTTTCCAAAAACTGCTCATTTTCGATCAGAACTCAATTATTCAAACACGCTTTCCGATTCCCCTAAGTCACGGTAAAGAAGGAGACCGACCGACTCCTTTCAAGTCGAAATTGACAGAAATAAAGGCAAAAAAAACGGGAACGTAAACAAATTCCTGGCTGCGCACGCTACTGCATAACAAATTACCAAGACTCGCTCAGAAAAGAAAAGGTAGGCACAAATTTTACAATGTACGCGAATCGCAAAGTTAATTTGAGAAAGCCTCCTTCAATGTTTAAGTGAACCAATTTACAAATAAAGAGCTTTCGCTTTTGAATGCGCGTCTTGCTTTTTTTTCTTTATCCCTACAGCAGCGCACATATGTACTAGCGAGCAACAACATCAGCTTGAACAAAGAAACAAAATTATAACAAAAAAAAGCAAACTACCCCAGCACTAGGAAACTTTTAAACAAAATGTGTCCATTACACTTGAAATAATACACAAATATACCTAGTGCCTTATTTCATTCGAGGCAAGCTGTTTTGCATGCAAAACGATCCGAAAAGATCTAGAAAGAGGAAAATGAATTTTGCATGAATTTCGAGTCCATCCAATAAGGAGTGGATCTTAAAGAGATCCGAAAGAAAATGGGAGAAATGTATTCTTTCTATCCATCTATCATTCTTGTTTTTTGCCGAATGCAGTTATGAGCATTCAAATAAAAAGCAGATCCTCGCTTCTCCGCTGACTTTTTTTTTCTTCCACTTTTCCAAAATTGTCTTTCGCTCTTAAATTGAAGGTGTTCGGGAGGACTTTGAATGCTGTTTGTGCCGTTCAGATTATCCAATTATGGTTGGATATCAGAAGAAGCGAAAGTGGGTTTAAAATATGAACCTATTTCTTCTTACACTAGTTGGCTTAAATTTTGTATGTTTTTTGTTATTATGTGCATTAATCGAGCTTGATCTTTTGGAGATATGTAATGCTGGCTTAAGTGGGATTGCTTTAAAATAAAAAAGAAGTGTTTTGGGTTGTTTGGATTATTTAGTTGTTGTTGGATCTCACAGAAATGGTGAAACTAGTTTAGCTTGTTCATTTAATGTTTGTCATGCTTTTAGAAACTTTTTCAAAAAAAAATTGAGTTTTGTAATTTTTTTAGGGAGCTGCAATTCCATTTTAAGTTGAAGATCATAGAACTTCATTTTTGTGGTTGTAGACTATCTAATTGCAATTGGTTTCGTAGAAGCATAGAAAGCTAGATTGAAATATGAAATTATTTCTTATTCTATATTTGTATGCGCTTAACTTTTTTTTCAGCACTAATCCAAATCGACATTCATTTTATAGTAGCTTAAAAGGTTCACTTCGAAAAAAAGTCAAAGATTATGGGATGCAAAAATTCCCATTTTGCATCTCATAATCTTTGACTTATCCATTACTTTTTGAACATTATATTTTCAGAAGCTACCCTTTTCTTATAAGGGATGATTTTTTTAACAATCTATGCAAATTTTAATTTTATAATAAAAAATTCATGAAACTACTCTAATGATGGATATTGTTGAAAATTTTTCTACTGCAACCCATAATATATTTGCATTATAGCTTTACAAAAGTATAACGTGTTGATAGAAAGAGTTCTTTCAATTCAACTTTAGTCTAATTTATTCGCTTGATTTATCGCAGTTTACGATATAAAAAATTATTCCATTATTTTTAGAAATAAATCGCTCAACTTTCATGTTAAATTGATGTTATTTATATATTATTTGATATAGATACATAATAATTCGATCTTTAATATTTTCATTAAAAAAATCTACTCCTTCTCCTCTGAGTAAAAATACAATTTATTTATATAAAAGCAGCAGTAAAATTTTAGGAATATATCTACGTATATTGCCCATAAAAATGCAATGAAGTTTTAATTCAATAATGAAGCTAACTGAATGACATTTTGAAACCCTTTTAAGCTTTAATAAGTTTCTAAAAATAATTTCATCAATTATAAGCAATTAATAAGCAGACTAAATAAATAATACCAATTAAATTTATAATTATATTCAAATAATTTATTTTATCATCAATTATATACCAATTTCAAAGTCACTTTAGTTTTCTTTGTCTTCATTTTAACATTATAAGTTTCATAAGTGGGGGTGATGTCTCAGAAGATATGCGTTAAATTAAAAATAGATGAATAATAAGATAAAAAATACAGAAAATAGCATAGTATCTTATTGCCATGCACCAAAAAAAATTCATTTGAGCTAATGACCCATTCAGATGTATCTGTATAGCGAATAAAACTTCAAATATTTATGAGCTTACAAAGTTCCTTCTAAGAAGACTCCAGATAAAGTTTATATCTGCTTTAATCATAAATGATGAAATGTAACATTTAACATTTTATTCGGAATTATAAATGTATCAAACTTAAATCTTTCACAAATTTCATTCTATTTCATAAAATCGTCACATCACTAATCATATTTCTAATTAATATAAAAAGAATAATTGCCGAAATCAAACTACAAATCCTCTAGTTTCAATTATCGCTTCGTATTTGACAATTTTTATTTGAAATAAGGGCTCATGACTCTATATACATCAGCAATGTGTATTTGTCTCTATTCCCTAACCTTTGTCTTCCGAAGAATTTCACATCACTACGTCACTGAATGTTCGTAATCATCAGCTGTGTTAATTTCGGTATTTTTTTCCTTGAAAAATTCCTAATTCTAAGACACTTTTTTTTTTCAATAACCACCAGATCCCAGTAACACAGGTCATGTTATTGAATTTATAAATTAGTCGATTACCCGAAGGCAACGCACCATTGTGAATGCAAAAATACTAAATAAAAATTCTAAAATACTTTTGCGATATTTTTAGAGTAAATTCAGATTTCGTCCCCATGATACATATTCAGTTTTTTATGTTCTCCATCTTTTTATATTAATGTTGATGTAAAACTTTCATACAGTTTAAGTACTTTTGAAAAAAATATTTTACATCGACTAATTTTGATTATAAAACTCATTTTGAAATGAGTCGTTAAAATGAATCAACAGATCTGTTAATAATTTATTAAAATCAATTTTAAAAAATGAAATAAAATTGTTTACTTCTTTGAACATTTTTTTTTAGTTTTATGAAAGAAAAACCGATTTGAAAAACGTGTATATCTATTATTATGCAAATAAATTGCAATAATTATTTATGGTTTGTTTTAGTAATATGAACGTCCCAAATAGCTCTAGTAAAGCAATACTAGAGCTATTTTTGTGACGTACCTCTCAATTTCGAAGGCCATAGTGGCCTTGTGATAAGATCTCGGTTTCGGAGTCAGAGGGTGTCATATTGAAGACCTGATTCATCTGACAGAGGTTCAAAATTACGAGGTTCCGCCCCAAAATATGTCTAGCGTTATTTTGATAATGAGTTTAGTTATATAACTGTTTTAATATAGCTAAACTCATAATTTTGAACCGTGGGCAGATGAAGAGGACGACACAGGATCTGGCACACCTCTCTATAAACTTCGCCACCACACCAGTGGTAGGTCGTCAGTCGCCGACTGATTCATTTTGCACTGGACCCGCTTAAAAGACGTTTCTTTGGTGCAATCGGGTTTTGAACCTGAAAACCTTCGATTCCGAAACCGAGACCTTGCCAATTGTATATGGTAAACCTAATTAGATTCGGCAAAATGTCTTAATTAGAATGCTGATAGAAGGAAATATAGCTGAGATTTTAAACCTTTCCTGTCGTATGTCTACTCTCAGCCACCGAAGCCTTTTTACCTTTCCGGTCGTATGACTGCCCTCAACTAACACAGCAAAAAAAGCATACTAAACTTCTATCGTATTCGATGTAACGTAAACTTCATTTAGGATATATCAATTTACACTCTCTATTAAAGAACAGAAATGGAAAGGAAACTTATTCATTAAGCAATATTCACTGTGCTACTTACACTTCGTGATAACGAAACTTTATATTAATAGAGCCTTCACTGACACACCATTTCGTGTCATTTACATATCGAACGTAAAGAAATCGACAGTATTTGGAGATACTTCTGAAATTCAAAATAGTATTTTACAAATTGTTTGTAGAGTGATTTGGCATTCCCACTTTTTAAAATATAATACTCCAAAAATACTAAATTTTTAATTAGAATGATAATTAACTAAAATTAAGCAAAATTTCTGCAGGTTTTCACTCTAACCTTTGAAAATGTCATAGCGCAAAAATAATTTATACATCATATTGAAGATTTAAAAAAATCTTTTTAATGGTACCAATGTTTTAACCAAAAAAATTAATTCATATTTTTAATGAATTTTTTAAAAATTATTAAATATTATTTTTCAACAGCGTACAAAACTTGCACGTGCATGTGATGCTTTAAGGGGAAAAAATTACCTTTATCAACGTGTTGCCATCATATTGACAAAAGCTCAAACTTAAAAATAAATTGCTGTTATTTCAAATTAGTTACATGAAGGTGTAATTTTCAGTTCGTGTTAAATAAATCATGCATAATTTCAAATATCTGTTAGAATTAACTTATTAGTTTACTTTGCAATTTTAATTTTTATAATATTTTTGAATATCTTGTTAGAAATATTTTTATAATTCAAATAAAAACGAATGATTTAACATAAAAGAATATTACTAGCACATAAAAACAATATTTTTATCTTAAAAAAATGACTGCTATTATTTTTAAATAAATCCTAGACGCACACAAAAATAAAATCTTTTTTTTTGTTCGATCAAAATTGATTGTTTAAAAAACTACTTGCCGAATTAAAAAAAAATCGAAACTGAAGTGGTATTTATTTATCAATAAACGTTTAAGAAGAAAAAGGAAGGAAAAAAAATATCGCAAGGAATAGAAAAAAACGCTGAAATAAATTCCGTATAAAAAACATCTAAAAATACTTTGAGGAGATCCCTGGATTTAGGGGATCTGACCCCCTGAAATCTTTTCCCCTCTTGGAGGTTGTAGCAAAAGTGTTTCTCTTCTCACTTTCCAAACTCTTACAAATGCCAGGCCATGAGGAGGAATGAAAATTTAATTTTGACGTAAGGCCACATCCAAGAAGATGCCCCATTAAATTACCATTACTGTTTTCAATTGCAGCTTTTGGCGAGTATCGCTTTTGTTGGCGAAGTTTTGTTTTATCATTAGAATTATGTTTGTTATTCTAAATGCTGAAGATGATTACTTTTGTGTTAAAAGTTCTCAAAATAATTGTTAACATTTTAAAGGTTTTTTTTTATTTACAATGTATGTTTTATTTCTTCCTTGAAAAAGCAAACGCATGTTTGTCATATATCAATTGTATTGGACCCATATTTTGGAGGATTCAAAAGAATAGGACATATCGCACTGCTCTATATGATAACTCACAGCTGAATAAGTTTGTTTGTATTTGTGTTAACATGATAGTTATTAGCAAATAAATTATAAATGAGCTTGAATCACATAATTACGGTGTTAGGGAGGTTAATTTCACTAATATAATATGAAATTCTTTTAATTTAATTTTCTTATTTCATGATTTCCTTCGATTAAAAAGTAAAAATTTTATTTATGTAGTTTGCATAGGAAGACTTTTTTGAATTAAAAAAGGAACTAAAATTATTTCAGTTGATACTGTTTTAAAATTATTTAATATAGTCTTTGCTCTGTTCTATGTAAAATCCTATGTAATCAGAAATATTGCAAAGGTTATCGGTCAGTCGGTCGGTAGTTATAGGTAGGTTGCAAAGGTTGATAAACATTAAAGTAATATTGTTATTTTAGAATGATAATAATTATTATATTGCTTTCCTTGGTAAAAAAAAATAGTGTTTAATATTTATCTATGAAAATATTATAACAATTTTGGGATATACTAGAAATATAAATCAATGTTCGGACCAGGTTAATTTCATTAAACTATATTCTTTAAACAAAACACCTATCTGAATAGTCTCCATCATTATTGCAACATGTATACTGAATATTTCCCTACATTTGTGATTGTTTTGGAATTGTTTTATTAATTTTAATTAATTTAATTTCAGTCTAATACATAAATTTTTGACTTCTGTTAACTTTCTGTTCATATTATACACATTACATGAACAAAAGCGATTTTAATTTTTTAATCCACTGTATTAAATTACTGCAATAAAAAAAAGGTAAAAGTAACAAGCATGTACACATTAATCTTTTTATTGCTGAATATTAATTTATCGGGTTGAAAACAAATATGCTTAAATTCAAGTATTCCAGGCTAATTTCCTTTCATTTTATGTGAGAAGTCGTAATCAAAAAAAGATATGAGTAGATTCGAATGAAGATTATCGCATTCCCACAGTTTCAATTAAAATCAAATTCAGTTTCATGTAATAGGAAAAATAAACATAACAGGCTTTTTATCTACGTTTAAATATGACAAAATTTTGCATATTGCGAAGTTTTCAACCTAATGCCCTTATCAAAATATAATTCCTATTTTACCACCAGGTGTCATCTTTGTCTTCTAACTGATAAATAAGAGGTTCATATCTAAATTATCCTAGTATTATATTTCGAAATGACGCATTAATATAACTAAGCTAAACCTAGATATCCACGAAATTTTCTAACCTTATCTTTCTAAGCATTAGTTAATTCAAGTCTTAGCTAAAATGGCAAGCTGGCCTGCTAATTAGTTGAGCAAAATACTATGTTGACGTTGTTTTTGAGTTTCAAGAAGTTTGTTAAGATGAAAGGAACACGAACTGCTTTTAAACTTTTGAAACTGTAAAATAATATTTTCTAATAAATGCATTTTTTTATTTAAATTGATTCTTTCATTTCATTTAAATCGAATGATAATATGGGGTTCTTTTATGCCAGAATTGCAGTTTCTGTTATTGTCCTTTGATTAGGATCCAATCAATTAAAAGTTAAAAATATTGAACAACACTTCACCAAAACACTTTTGAAGCGGAATACATATCTTACATTGTTATAAATACTGAGCATTTGGCATACTTTTGGCGATTCCTTGGGCACGATTTAAAAATTGTTTTAAAACAAGCAGCAACCCTCATCCATGGGCAAAGCCATCCTTTTCAAACAGGGCTGGGCAAAAGAGGTCTTAGATGCTTTGCGTGCGGATGACAGAAATTCGAGAGGGGGGAGGAGGCAAGAAAGGGAAGTTTAGCCCCTGTGCAGGTGGCATTAAAAAGCCATCAGTTAACTGCAGGGGGGACACAGCGTCCCAGATGAGATGAGACAGCTCCTTGTCTTGGGGACCAGCAGGTTCTGACAGCATCCGCCTCGCCAGCCGAGACAAATTAAGCCTAATGTATTCGGAATTGGCAAATTTAAACTGATGCACCCCGTTTAGCAAAACAGAAAAGGCATCTCCTTCCTAAATCCTTCTACTCCACCCCTTCCCCAGCCTCTAGAATTTCCATCGGAACTCTTTCACAGATGAAATGTCTCTAGTTTGGAAGAGTTGAGCTCTACCTTAGCGGGCGCCTTACTAAACTTTTCTCTCTTTCTTCTCCCCCCCCCCGCCATCTCTTAAATACAAAAGGCACTATGGTTCTCCTCTAACTGCTCCCCTCCACCATAAACTCTTCTTATTCGAATGCAAATTCATTTTAGAATTTTAAATGTTTATTTTATTCAGGCTACTCGGAATGGCGTTTTCCTGTTCCAGCATTATCGATAATCATTTAAAAAAAATTCCAGACGCCGATATTTAAAAAAAAAAAAAATAACAGCGCCTAATAGTTTGCATTTACTGGCTTTTTTGCTGTTGTCTAAGAAAAATAACATGGGAGTCATATTGTGTCCTTGTATCAGTACAGTTTATGAATAAAGTAAAATGGATGCTATCTGATAAAAGTTTTCTCGGCTTTCAAATATGATTACAAAATTTTGCTTGAAAAATTCAAAGGATTTAAACTTTCAGAATTCATGAAAAATATTTAAAATGAATGGTGATGCTTAATTTTAGAGAAAGATTAATAAAGTAGGCAGAATATATGCATAAAAAACTTTAACATTTTGCTGTAATATTAAAATATCAAATCTTGTTTACATATGGCAAAAATAATCTTAAATCAGAATGAAGCTAATATAACCTGCATAATGCATGAATTTGCTCTGATTCTAGCAAAGTAAAAAAATATTAATCCATATACAGAAAAGAAAGAAATACTTGTTCTTCAACGCAATCATTTTTGAAATATTTTTATTAATAGTGCACCTACTTTCGTTTTCCACTTGCCTCTGTAATAATACACAGCAAAGCAGTGTTATAGTAACAATTTTGGAAAAAAATAAAATCCTATTTTTCAGACAAATTTCTTATCAATCAGTTTATGATCGTGTGGTTTAAGAGGGTTCCATTTAGTATTTTCTCGCCAGATTCTGCCTTTGGTAGTTATCCTTATGAAAGAAATTAATATGACCCACAGACAATTTTCTCAATAGCAGATCCGTACAGCTTACGCAAAGACATATATTTAAAATGACTTTTTAAGTTTTAATCAAGGATTTATCATCCAGAGATATCAAGTATTGGGAATGCTAGTGTTTCGGCTCTAGTGGTGAAGATAGAGTGGGAACATGGGGAACATTCTTGCACTTAATTGTCCAGAGCGTCAAGAAACGCTAGGCCTTTTTTAACAAGAACAAGAGTATATTTATTTTTATTCAAAGAGAATAAAAAAAATAATAATAACATAAGAAGTTGAAATGTCTCTTTCGATATGCGAAAGAAATACTTCTTGTCCGGCAGATAACTTAATGTGTAGTGAAACAGCAGTACACATAATAGTGGTAAAATCTAAGTTTCCGAACCGGAGTGTTCCAGGATTGAGACTTGTTGTCTAAAAGATATTTCATGTATGTGCATTTGGTAAATGCTAAATTTGTCATCAAAGTCAAATGTCTTCACTTTGATGTGGCTTGAAAACCTTAAGTATGATTACTGGTCCAGATGTTCTTTACATAATATCACTTCATTAATCAAGTTTTGTAAGATTGCCCCCAAATAGCCTTAACATTGTTTCGTTGCTAGTGATCTTCCCTAGAGGTAGCTTGTCTCCTTCGTGATCTAGTGTCACGGGTTCGAGACATGGTTGTTCTTTACCCGGCCTTCTGTCTGTGAGGTGTGTGAAAGGGTCCCTTTGTAAAGAAGGTGTTGCAAGCAATTGTGTGAGCGTCATCTTCATATGAATTAAATTCAGAACTTCTGCCTTTGGTCATGGGCCTTTATCATCAGAAGCACAAACTCGACTTTTCTATGGAAAGTGCCATCAGTAACAATAACAGAATGCGCAGCAGTCATATAGTTGCAGTTATCGAAAAGTATAAAATCCTAATTTGCAAACTAATTCCTCGCTAATCAATTTGATAGTGTGCTCTAAGAGGGTTTCATTTAGAATTTTCTAGAAGAAATTAAAATGCCTCACAGTCAAATTTCACTAAGGTAGGCCCATACAGCTTATCCAAAAGCAACTCTTTAAAAGTAGTTTTTATCAAGAGCAACCAAGCATTTGGAATTCTAGTGTATCACTCTAGTGATAAAGATATCGGTAAGTTCAATGTTTTTAAACCGGATAACTCCAGACCTGAGATAAGGTTGTTTAAGATTTTTTCCATGCATGTGTGTTTGGTGATGAATGTGAAGGGTCGCGGTTGTTTGATAGTAAGATCTCGGCTTTGGAACTAGAGGGTTTCATATTCATTGACACGATTCCACTGAAGAACTGTCGAGTAAGCGGGACTGGCTTGCATTAAATCCATCCGAGCCAAACGTCCTCCCGCTGATGTAGAGTGGAAAGAGGGGGTGGGGGTGATGGAAGCTCAGGTGTCCTGCTTATCATATGACCGGGGTTTAGAATTACGAACCTTAGTATTGTCTTAAAATGGAACGTTAATATAACTCAATTTGGTGAATGTTATATTTCTCAATAAAGTCAATTATCTTCACTTTGGCATGGAAACTTTAAGTAAGAATGCTGATCTATGTGTTGCTTATTTAGTTGTTACTCATTCTACTTGGATTGAATTTCCATTCAAACCAAGTTTAAGAGGCTGGGTAAAGAGAGGTGCAGTAGCTTCTGAGGGTATAAAGATCCCTGAGAACCCAAGGTCAGAATTTTGGCTTTCAGCTCATATTAGGACAACGTTCACACATTCACTTCCACAACTCTTTTTTCTGGGGGGAGGGAGGCTGCTTTTTCACTTACCTCACATAAAGAACACAGAGTCAAGAACAGCCATTCCTGAACCAGGACTTGAACGCATGAAGCCCAGATCACGCAGAAGACGAGCTACGTCTAGGCCAAGATGCCAACCGATCTAGGTGTTTACTCATAATATCCTTCTATTAATCGCTCTTCCTGAGATTACTCCCAAATAGCCTTAACATTGTTTTGAACTGGAAGGATAATGTAACGTAATAAATCGAAATCAAACTTTGTTGTTATTCTTGAATTAGAAATTAATTGCATCAAAGAAATCTTGCAAATAAATTAGAAAGGGAATTTTCTTGGGTGAAATGGATTTATTATTATCAAGATGAATGAAGACAGCTAAGTAATTATAAACTTAATTGGTTTCTATTTAAATTAAATGACAAAATGAAAAGATGATAATCAATTACAAAGTAACAGGTCTATTTGCCGAGCACCTAATATTTATTCAAATATTAGAAGAAACTAAATTAATATTTTATTAACAAAATTCTCTGAGAAGTTTTTAATACTAAAGCTAACATTTTTTCCATTGAAAATTCCATTTAATTATCTTTAACAGATTAAGTTCTTCAAATGAAATCTGATCCAATCTTTTATATATATGCATACAAAATTTGCTTTATCTCTCTCAAAACACGCGAAAGGGTCTCTTCAAACATAAAAGGTTTATAAAATAATCTTAAATATTTTTAATGAATGCAGGAGATTTCGTTCGGCGAAAAAATTAAAAATTTAAAGATTTGCTTCAACTAAAACTCCCCTCCCACTTTCTTCAAATCAAATGAGAAAATACAATAATGGAGAGAAAACTAATTCCAAATTAATGAATACGCGGAGACAGAGAGTTTAAAATAATAAATCAACGGACGCAAAACTGGAAGATGGAAGAAAAAAAATGATTACCTGAATTTAAAAAAAAAAGAAGTTAATAATAATGAATTAATAAAAACAACAAGAGAGCCACAAACACACTTTCGCAAATCTCAATTTATTTCAGTTTTCCAAATCTTTATTTTATTTTCATTTTAATTTCGCTGGAAAATTTTATTTCCTGTAATTGAAGACTTGATTAAAAGATAATGAAACAAATCAACCGAGAACTTTTGGGGGCTTTTTGTCCCTTTATTTCTTTTCTCCCTCAGCATTTAACTTCAATCACGCTTTTAAATCAAGCAAAGAAAAGAGATCCAAAGTCAACAATTAATTTTCTAACTCGTTTGTAATTAGAACCAAAAATAAAGACGGCAACTAAGAACCGGTTATAAAAAAATGCAATTAAATTTGCCGCTTCGCAGAGGGAAGCTTACTGATATCATACGTAAACACCGAATTCCAATAAAGTAATTTATTTTATTATTTTCTTGGGTATTATGATTTTGTTTTCCTTTCTTTTGCATTCCGTTCTTATTTTCGAAAGAGTTTATATACTTTGGATTGGAAATAAATTGCTTTGGAGTATGCGTTCTGCATTCCACGGCACGGGATAGGTTCGTTACTATGCAATTAACCATGCAGCGGCATTTTATGTTGCCACTAATGAAAGAAAATTGCGAATTTTCTTGCATATCGTCTGTGGGTTAAACAAGGAATGTTTAAGGAGGATTTTACTGACAGGTTTAATGAAATGATGTCACTCAGAATGAAGTCTGTAATCGAGGTTATGCCGTTTTTCGGAATTCTTTGAAGGCATTATTTTGCCTGGCAGCCTGATTAAGAATGATCTTTGTTAATGAAAGTGCATTTTCGGATTTTTTTTTCTTGTTCTAACTTCTTTCAACTATAAAAATACGAAAGAATTGTCGAGCTGCCAGAAATCAGAGTTTGCGCATAACTTTTCAATTAATGAGTCGGAAAAAAGAAAGAAATCATGAGAACATTTGTCACATATTTTCAACGAAGTAATACTTTAGGTAATTCCTTTACAGGTCACATAAATTGCTCCGACCAATTTTTCTTTAATAAAATTTTGGAATTTAAGTTGAAATGCTGCTTTCATCTAGAAAGAAATCAAAATATTGTAAAGGAATCTACGAGAAGAGACTTTTTAATATCGATTAATAAAAAGGTTTGAATATTGTAATTTATTTCTTTTAGTGAGAGGTTCACCTAATATTATAATTAATTATAAATTGTATATATCAGAAAAATATTACAAACTGCAATGTATTTTCATAATGAAATGATATTTCCAAGTTATCAAATAATGGTCCATATAGTTAAATTCTATAAGAAAGCAAATATTTATAAAAATTACAATTTAATTTAATTGTATGTATCCTTTTATCTGTGTACTTGGGGTTTCTAATTTGACTATCAAAATTAATTTTGTATTGTATGATCATGAATAGCATTTTATTACAGTTAAAGCTAATGAATCATTAATATATATAAAATAATTGGTTTTGAAATATATATATATAGTTGCGGAAATTTCATTTATGTTGCTATTCAGTCATCAACTCTTTTTACTTTCTCTTATACAAAATATATTGAGAAAAAGTATGGTATTATCAAAAAAAACTTTTTTTTATCGAATTCCAGATTTTGTCAAATTTTCATTTTTTAGATTTCCTTTATTTTGAAAAACATGCCTTTTACATGAAAAATAAACTTTTAATATCCATTTGTCTACGAACAAACGGACATTATTGAAAATTTATTCGGAATGAAATTTTATATTTGGACAAAATTAAATTTGTAGATTTCTATCAAATTTTGAGCGAAATCCATCTAGAATAAGTCTATCCATCCTGCTATTTGAATACAAGTGAATATGGTAATTACAAAACGAAAATGTCTGGATGGATAGAACTTGGAACAGAGTTGTATTATTTGAAATATATATTCATCTCAAATTTGGAATCAAATCCGTCAAAGGGTTCCCCTGCAGCAGGTATGTGTTTTTTCCCACATGAAAACGTTATTGTTTTTATTTTGACTAATCTTCCAGCTGTCTGTTAGACTGTTGACCCTATGAAGAAAATTTATAATTCAAAATATTAATATCTCAAATAAAATAAATCAAACTTGCAATATGATATTCTGCTTACGAATGTAATTCTATATCGAATTTTGGTTTAAATCAATCGGGGAAATCATGTCGAAAATACATATTCGTTTTTCTAATAACTATGATAGCGATTCATCATCAATGATCACATGTTAGATTAAGTAAAAACGTTAGATTCGTCGCCAAAGAACGATCTTCCGTAATTATAGTTCATAAATGGTAATAATACAGAAGTACTTATTTGTTTTTCTATATTCGGAAGCACACAACTCTTGTGTGAAAATAAAAATTTGAGTACTCAGGATTTTGAAGGTTTTCTCAGGATAAAACATTTTGTACGAAAGGGAGGCAGAAGGATAATGTTTTTATTAGGGATCGAGAAGGATCGATTTATTAGGGAATATTTCTTGGGGACGCCCTTGCTAAATTTCTTTTATGTGTGCACTGCTCGTATTAGCCAAGTAAACAATTTTTTAAAGATTTATAAATAATTATAAAATTCCATCATATGTGGCTTCTTCCCCACTGCAGAACTGTTTTTGTGTAAACATTTATAAGCGAGCAGAAATGGAGTCTTGATCACTCTCGATTTCACCATCACTGTGTCGTGTAGAAATATCTATTTTACTCGTTATTGTAATGTTATGTTTTAATTAAATGCTAATATTTTAATTATTTCATATATATATTTCTGTTAAATAGTCGTTTTCTATTGCATTGTAAATAATGTGTTTGTTTACTTAATATTTTAAAAAGTTTTGGCAATATCAAATAAAAAGAGAAGTTTTTTTTGTCTACCAAAATCTACGTTTATTTCTTCACAACAATTTTCAAGTAACTCTCATATTTATTTTACCGTCATGTAACTGACCAGTTCCTACGTGAGATGGAGCTTAAAGTAATTGTGGTAATGTCTGGAACAAATTAGTCCACAAGACACATATACTTAAAAAATGACGTGTAAATGTTTTTAATTAGTTCGTTATAATCGAAATAACCTTGCGACTTGCATTTTTTCTCTCAATGAAAAGCAATTTCCTTAAAGGAAAGAAAAGAGGGAGTAAACTCTTTTTTTAGAAAAATCACAAAAATTGATTTTTCTGCCACTTTTATTTCTGAGTTACTGTTCTTTTTCGTTTTTGAGAAAAACTTTTTCAGCATCATATGCATATTGTGTAATTGACTGACTTCTGATTACTTCACAACAGATGTTATTGAAGATCATCATTATATTCCTCCTAAATTTTTCAAGGTCACACACTAATATAACGCATGGAAGTACTTTCTCATGCTTCAACCAAGGTTCAAAACTAGTATAACCTCTCCAGATTGAGCTTTGAATCTGGATGTAAATTTATACTAATATCATTTTATCAATGGTGCTCTTTATTATCATAATAACAAAATAATTCGTTAATCAGTGAATCTTACGTGAAAAGTTAATAATTTGCAAACAATTCAAGAGTAATGTTTAAAACAGAATTTACAAGATTTTTTACAAAGTAAGAAATATTTCCACAATTTTTATTTAGATTTAAGCAAAATAAAATTTATTTTTAACTTTAAACCGAAAACGAAACAACCATTCATATGGTCAGACCTATTTTTAAAATACAATTTATAAATTAAATTTAGGGTCTAAACATTCAAAGTGTATATAACATAACTATATTAATTCAAACCGACTTATCATAATAATAACAAAATTATCTACTAATAAATTACTATTTCTAAGATATTAAAAAAACAATTATATTTAAAGGGGAGATTAATATCTGAAACAAAAAAATGACAAGATTATCGCCCAATTTTTTAAAAAAGGACCACAATAAGTTAACAAACCCCTTGAACTGCAAATTTATTTAAATTACTAACAATGCAACATCTTATTTTGAATATTATTACATATTATTTGAAAGTATTGTTTTATTGTTAAGGTGTGAAAGTTTCGTGGGGGGTGGATTCCAGCGAATGCGTCGTTCTTGATTCAAAATTACCTAATAGTCCGTTCCTAAATAGTCCTAATGTTGCTTTTAAAAAAGGAGTTAATATAATTAAATTAAAAACCAAAAGTTATTCTGTTGTAATAAAAAGGAAAAGACATGCAAGGTTTTTAAAAGTTTCCAGTTATTATTTGTATTTGAAATTGATTGTTTCTGTAACAAAATATAAAAAAATGAGTGTTCTGTAATTAATTGACTTAATACTGTACTTCATTTTAATAATGGAGTTTCAAGAAAATAAAGCTGATATTTGATTTCTAAGAAAATTAAATATTTGATTTCTAAGAAAATTAAATATTTGATTTCTAACAAAATGGCAGAGAACTCCCTCAATTAGAATTGTTGAAGTGTGCGCTTTTAAGAAGACAGCCGTCAAAACTCATCAGCCTTTGAAACTAATTGCTACTGTAACTTAAAATAAACATCGGAAATACTGTAATTTTTTGACCTAGTACAATATCTGGTTTCAGAAGCAGAAATTTAAAAAAAAATATAACTGGCATAAATATTTGGTTTTTAACAAAATAACAGAGAACTCTCTTTTATAATTAGAATGTTGAACTATCATTTCCCTCAATCCTCATTTCAATAACTGGAGTTAAAGAAAATCAAACTGGCATTAAATAGTCAGTTTTCAACAATACAACAGAGCTTTTCTTATAATTAGAAATGTTGAAGTGTGCCCATTCAACAACATAATCGTCAAAAATCAACAGCCTGTGAAAATATTGTTGCTGTAACTTAAAATATAAATATCGGAAATTTTGTAATTTGCTAACCTAATATGATACCTCATTTCAATAACTTGAGTTAAAGAATGTAAATCTTTGGTTTCTAGAAAAGTAACAGAGAATTCTTCTTATAATCAGAAATGTTGAAGTGCGCATATTCAACAAGACAACCGTCAAAACTCATCAGTCTTCCAAGTAATAAACTCGAGCAGAGAGAGAGAGAGACAAATATTAAAAACCCGTATCATTTATCCCCTTAACCAACGGCAAGTCCTATAATCCACTTAATAATTCAAAACTTCTCAAGAGACCAGCAATAAACCATAGATTTACACTCTTCCATTTCATTAAGAATCTCTCCTTAATGGCATACTTTTATCTCCTTCCTCCCAACAGACTCTTAAACCTTCCATTTTCCACGCCACCGATAATATCATTTACTTTCCGATTCCGTTTCAATTAGAAAAGTGCAAAAACGCCCAACGGATGCCGTCTGCCAACACATTTTTCTTGCCCCGATAATCAATTCCGAATCGGAAGGCTTAATTTCCGTAAAAATGATCGCCACCGAAATTTAACGGGCTTTCTCTCTCGATAAATCGGCCTGACTTTTAATCCGTTCCAAGTTCTTAATAGGGGAGAAACTTAGGGAAGCAGCTTTTTCCAGGCCTCGGGCTTCCCCTGCACTTAGCTGGTAGAAGAATTTTATCGGGTAAAAGGGTGGCAAGTACAAACACGAGAGGCTGGGTTGGAATTTTATTTAATTAACCCTTCTGCGACTAATGCGTTCAGATAGAGAGCGAGGAGCAATGAAGTTTCGAAATTAACGGTGAGGTTGGGTGTCAAGAATTTAAAATGGGATATCTTTCCCTGTTGAGGAAAATTTTTTCTCTTTCTTTTTCATTTGTAGCGAGAGTCATTTCTTGGAAAATTTGGTACAAGTTATGGCTGAGAAATTTTGTAAAAAGTTGAGGCATTTTAAAGTAACCATAATTTTTTTTATTTAATTCGCACAAGATAACTCCTCATATTTCATCAGATATTTATACATTTATTTTTCTACTTCTTGACTTCATAACTGCAGATAGGTGATGACAATGATGCATTACGTTTGATTAAAATGCGTGTTTCCTTAGCACTCACTAAACTTGATTTGTTCCATATTTAAGATGGTATTTCTAATTGATAATTCAGTTCACTTTCTACTATTATTGTTTACAAGTTTTATAACGTATATTCTTGATGATATTATTTTATTTTATTTTTTAGAATTTATTAATGTAGTCAGATTTAGATTCCATTCATGTGGTGCCATTTGATATTGTATTTTTTAAAACTTATTATTGTCAATGTTCCGTTATATTTCAAATAAAGAATTATAATATGGAGAGATTAAAATTGAAGATAAATAAACACAGATAATTTTTATTCCAATGACAAAAGTGTCTTTTAAAAAACTGTTTTATTAAATTTATTTCCCCAATTTTTAGGGAAATCTTTTTTATTTATGAAAAATTAAGTAATAGAGTATAATGAATTGATATTGCCTTAAATTTTAGTTTGTGTCTGTATGAAGATTACTTTGAGGCTTTGGGTTCTTTTGAGGATAAATTTATTTTCATTTTTATGCATGATCATATTTCGCCTAACCCCCCACCGTCAATGAATGAGTTTTTATAAATGAAAAAGTTATGGAAAGGGCTTTTGTAAACTGGTTTTATTAATGCCTTTTAAAATTACACTTGAATTTTTTTGTAATGGACATGGTAAATTGTTTAACATGGTTAAGTCATGATGATCTCACATGTGACAACACAGCATTATCGGTATTTATATAGACACTATCATATGAAAATTTGTCATTAGATAAATTTAACTTGATGAAAATTGGATTCACTCATAGGACATTCTTATAATTTCGATTTGGAATCTTAGAATTCCATTTTCTGTAAGTAAAACTGTCTTCCAACAACTGAACCCTTAGGTGAAATGTGCTTAAGCAGATCTCAGTTGGCGCAGGAAAATATATAGCAGGTTTTATGTTCTCACTAATATCATCCTTTAAATATATTCTCCCTAGTATCATCAAGATCTTATAAATTTATAATCTCACTAATATATATTTGTAATGTCTTCCCAAAATATTACATTTTTGAGATCTATTATGAATATATAAATAAGAGATCGATTTATTTTTAACCTACCATCACAGTCCATACTGTAATTAAATTAAAGTGAGTAAACAGATTGTTAATCGTTGAAATAAATCCCAATGCTAGTATAAAGTGATCTTGAATTTTTCTATTCTGTTCGGATTATTTGAAGTGATTAGTTTGATTCAGCACTATTGTGAATAATAATTTTTTTTAATGATGTTATCGTTTTAAATAACATTGAAATTCATTTCTTTGTTATTATATTTTGAAACCAATTTTTCTGTTAACTGTTTAATTATAATAGCAACTTAGTATGCCAAAAATTAAGAGAAAAAAACATAACTCGAGATAAGATATAACTTTTTATAATAATTTAAAGATATTATATATTAGTGATTGAAAAAGATTATGATAATTTTCTTTCCACGCTTGTGCAGATTTTAAATGCCAATAATTTAAAATAATAGAACCGTTAATATATTTTGGCTCAATGAAGTTAGGATGAATTTATAGAAATGTTGACACCATTCCAATCATCACATTAGCCTTATTTTTTTTTAATAATACTCCTGGGGAGCTACACTCCCTTTTCTCTTCACTCATCAGCCAGCATGAATCAAATTGTGATTCTTTTGAGACCTTGTTGTGATCCCTGCTCACATCGCTTGCTTCCCATTTATATCTGCATTTGTGTTAATATTAAGGTTTAATACATACATTCATTACTAAAAGTAAGGTTAACAGTTTGTCTTATAATTCCGTGTTATCTCGGGTTCGTATATATTTCAGTTAATTATTAATCCAAGATAATTATAAACTCGGGCAAAACAGAATATGTCAGTACGATTTCTTTTATAACGGTTTTACTCGGCCTGGAGAATATGAAAGGAAATATTCAGTTTTGATTGGCAGTTTGTCAAGTTTTGTTGGCTTCGGCGAGCTTATTACGAGTTTTTACTATTGTATAGTATAGATCTGCTTGTGGATTGGTAATGTATCAAAGAAGATACTTGCGTTGAAAAAAAATAAGGGCGACGATGCAAGATAGCGATATCATTTTTCGGATAGTGATTATGAAAAATTTCTGCTACTGAAAAAAAATCCCAACAAGACAGTGTATTCTGTGCTCTCGTTAAAGAGATTTCAGAGCTAAACCAGTAATAAAAGAAACCAAATACCAGTGTACAGAATGTCAATTATCACTTTGTGTTGTCCCTTGTTTCAAAAGCTATTATACAAAGAACAATAATTAACTTTTTTTCATTCTTTCGAGATGATTCGGGATAATAAACTAATATTAAAACTAAATACTTTTACACCCATAAAAAATTATAAATTCAACTGAAAACCTACATATTTTGTTTCATTTCCTTGTGTTTAGTAGCAGAATAAATAAAAAATGTGATGAGTTTTTGCAATTTTTGTCAAGAAAATGTTTTATGACAGCAAAAGTTTTTAATTTACATGAACTACTAATAAAAAATTTTTCATCATTTACGAGAAACAATATCATCAATTTTTAAAATTAAAATTCTTTGGTAGCAGTGAGTAGATGTTAGAAGACAAAAATATCATTTTAAAGTGTTTAGAAAGCGAAATTAAATGTTCTTCTTTTCCCTTGATTTGATAAAATGAATTTCAAGAAAAGTGGTCGACATCATTTTAATATCACCGAAATAATCATTGAAAATAGAAGTTAACAATTCGATTAATTTAATCATGTCAATCAATTTCAATGAACAACTTATCACAAAAAAGATACATATCACTTGAAATTACACTTGAGCAATAAAGATAAAGCATTCTGAGTGGTTGGCTATGCTTCAGTGTCACGAAATTAATTGATGACGAAAATTGGCGAAGCTGATATAGTTTGGAATTTTCACTCCTAACAGAAAAAAAAAAATCCTTATAACTCAATTTCCTCATTCTGAATGAGTGTTCTAAGGAATAATTTAAATTTCAATTACATAATTTTTTATCGATTATTTCCATTTATAATCAAACTACTCGATTAATACTTGTTTTTAGCATTATCCAGCTCAAATGAAGAGAAAAAATAGCGTTGATGTTGAAGTCTCGAACTTTCTACTAGAAGGAGCTTGCGAGCTGTTGCGGTATGATGATTAACGAATTAGGCGTGATTTTGTACCCACCTAAACTTTTTATATGCAGATATATTTCTTGTGTGATCTTGAGTTTCATAATAGCTAATGAGTAAGCCTTCTAATTTTTGGCTATGATCCTAAAAAGGTCTGAACGTTTCTGATATTGCATAACATTATCTTTAACAGTACTTCCAATAAAGAAAAAGAATGCATGTTTGTATGTGGATGCATTCATGCTACACAGGATAAACCATGTGATCAAGAGTTTTCCAGTTTGTCATGCATAAACTTTGGAATATGAAAATCCACAATTTTGATAGCACACTTTTAAATAAAATTTTATTTAATAAAAAATATTCTAGATTTTGTCATCTTATTTGGATTACATCTGAAAATTTTAATCACAAAACTGATTTTTACACAATTTTAATATTCAGGAAACAATTTTTTAATGAATACTTCAGTTGTTCCTATAAATTCATTCTAACTTTTTATAATTAAAAAAAAACATTTGTTGCTTAATTTTTAACAATAGGATTCATTATTGCGTTGAAAATTAAATCGTTTTCTTTTTTCTATTGAATATCATTAAATCGTTTTCATTTATTATTTTATTATTCCAAGCTAAAGAAGTAGGATTTTGTGTAATTTCTATGTAGTTTTCTTGAAGAATAGTGTGGTTATACAGTGCCACTAGAATTAAGATAGATGCACATAATAGTTATATTTTTCCCCGTACTATGATGTCATGGGACTTCTTTTTATTAGGTTTGTGTTCATATGCAAAATGAATAAAACTAGTATAAAGTTATTTAAGGAACACAACTTTATGTCTGACAGGGTTTGATGCTCAAAAATATTTTACGGATTCAGGATCATCAAAATATACTTAAGAGATTTAAGTTTATTTCACAAAGAATATTTCTTAAGAATAAGGACGGAGAGTAAATGAATATACCAATCACGAAGAATGTACGAATAAAGCTATTTTCAATTTTGTTCAGCAACAACAACAAAATAAAAACTCTACTGAAAATAGTGGCATACAATTTTAATTTTACAACTTTTTAATAGAAATCCAAAATGCATTGTGTTGCTCAATATGTTTACAAATATGTCTGTAAATCTCTAGAGGTCGAAAAATAGTCTCGAAATAATCTGCAGTTAAACTGCTTCCCTATATGGAACACTTAGAGGTGACACATTTTATTTGACATTCAAGCTCATGTAAACGTCCTTCTTGACTTTTCGAATAGCCGTTTACCATACCCGTGGCTGATCTGGTTCCTCCTAATCGTTGGCCATTTGTTTAAGTACATCGCTTCTGCTCCACCATCTTTTACAGTAAATTTATGTTTATTTATCGCTACAACAGACGAAAAAACAAAACAAGAACAAAAATTGATCGTAAGGACATAGAAGAAGAGAGGGGAGGGGATGGAAAAAGAAAAAGATTGGCAGTTTCAGCATGTAGACTGGTCGCAAACTGTTCTGGAAATTATCTCCAAAGCATTCCCGACCAGCAAGACTGACTGTGGCTAAAAATGTAGAACAGACCATAAAATTCCGTCGTTTGTTTTATGGGGACGATGGAGAGTCGGATTCGAGATTAGGCACAGTTTGCCGTTAGGGGGTGACATTTTTCCCTCGTTCGGAGCAAAGGGGGAGGACGAAAATGTAGACGGATTTCTTAGATGTTTCTTCCCGATTGGAATTCTTTATAGTTATCGTTGTTATTGTTATTGCGGTCGGGTGCTTCGCTATCGTCCCGATGTCTTGTCGTTGTTATCGTTTCGCTGAAGCTACTCCGAGAAATGAAATTGTGGACCTGCTCTGAGGAAACAAAGATGACAGTAAAGTAAAAAAGAAGAATGAATTATGCTGAAGATGCTTAACTGAGATGTGGTTTTTCTGAGTTTTGGTTCAAAAAAAATATTTCTGCCATTATCAAACAAAGAGTACGACTAGACTGAAATAAAACACTGAGTAGCTATTTTGTTTCTAATTTTTATCTTGTTAATACTCAGAGAAATTATATGTTCAACCAGATGTCACTACAAAGACACTCTCTTCTGACTTTAAAAAAAAATGCTGAATGTTCTTATTTAACAATGCAAAGTAGCTGCATGTGAAATTTTTAAGTGCTGGCGAATGCAAATTTTAATTTTAAATTTAATATTACGGTGATCAGTCTACGAGATGGCTTAAAATAAAACTCACAGAAGCTTTGTGAACTAATTATATTTCAAAAAACATTTAGGATAGAAAATCGTACGTTATTTCTGTTTTAATTACTATACTCATCAATTTACAAGAATGTGAAAATTAGAGTGAGATAATTTATGAACTATATTCATTTAAAAAATTATTGCAGTTGAACAATTTACGAGTCGGTTTGAGACAAGAATTCAGCAGCTTTATGAACTAGCTCTTTTTCGAAAAACATATTCATACATAAGACATATAAAACTTCGAGCTCTGGAATAATTGTTACTTTCGCCAATTTACAAGAAGGCTGAAGGTTCAAGTGTAAGAAATTTTAAACTATATTCATTTTAAAAATTGCTAGAAGTCGAATTCATTTGAGAATTAATCAAATTCTAACGAAATAACTTAATCATTTTCACTTAAAGTATTTTTGAATTACTGAATCAGTCCTTGTTGTATCAAGATACGAATATTCAATTGCGCCCATCTTCCTGCCAATCCAATAGCCTTGCTTGAATTTATTGAATGGTGTTGCAGCTTATGCAGTTGATTAATTGAATTACATTATGTCATTTGGTATATAGTGCCATTCTCTTTTAGTGGATGCTGATGACAGTAGTATCTTATCTTAAGCTATAACATTATTTCAAACTACAAATACGAATTCTCTAACGTAATACCTAGAAAGTTTGAGAGAGTTTTTTTCCTCATATTCATTAGAATTCCATCAATATATGTCAAGTAAATCAGAGTAAAGATGTGATTTCTTATCTTCAATGTATGGTATAATGCATACTTCTGAAAGCATCAACAAACATGTTATTCTTAGCAAAGAAAGGTTAACATATTCTATATGCTGATATAATACTTATCTCATTAACATATCATACCTTTATTTTGTAATCTGCAGTCAACTAATAACTATGTAAAATGACTGAGTTAATGGCGGTTGATTGAGCTAGTATTCGTGAAAAAACATCATTTTTAATGGAAAAAGCTCTAACTGAAAATTTTTACATTTGTTAAATAAAACAAAGTAATTCCAACATTTGACAATTTTTTGCATTTCTGTTTAGTAGTTTGAGTATTGAAAATTGAACGTATTGTATTATTATATTTATTTTTAACATATTACGGCTTTTATAGATTGTTAATCGTATATCTTTAAAAGAGCAATTCTTATTTACATAAAATAAATAATTTCGTGTATCTCGAAAATGACTTTAATCATTTGGATCAGGTTTTTTATATTGATAAGATTTTGCTTTTCAAATTTATTTCAAGTGTTTACCTAAAAATATGGGATTTTACACAAAATAAAAAAAAATTATAAGAAACTATTAGAAACTGACTATGTCATGCAACGCAACCTCAGATTTGAGTTCGCGGTGGTAAAAAAAAGTGTAAGCTCAAAACTATAAGTAATGTTTTATAAACTATAAAATAAATACCGTATGACAGATTTTTTCGAATAAAATTTTAAATTAAATGTTTTTATGGTTTTCTTTATTTAAATGACAAGTTCATGTGTAGGCAGGATTGAAACATATTCATGTAATTAGTGTGTAATTCGTACCCAAATACTTTCTTTAAAAAATACTATTTCGTACACACAAGTGAAGTTCTGATTTCCAGATATTTCTATTTGGTGTTAACATGGTATTGTTTCTTATAATTAAGCTATTCATAAATACTTATTCATTTTTGGTAAAAGCCTGCAACTGCTTTCCCACCGAATCAGTATCTTTAAGAAGAATCTAGAAATTAAAGCTTAGACTATTCCTTATCTCTGGACCAATAACTCCGAGAATAGCATTTGATATGAAGCCTTAAACCTCTCCATTCGTGGTCAATTCTTCGGGGATCTCTGCAGAGGACCTCTGCCGATTAGAGGTAATGAACAAAGCCTCTCGTTTGGACAATAAGAATTTGCGGTGGCCTAATTGCGGCCGTTTTTGGCCTTTTTATTGATCATCCGGAGGGTACCTCGGCTGCGTTTTACGGTCGCCTTTTAATTCGCCATCCTCTCAGTTTCATCAGTGATCAGGGAATTGAGGGGTTCGTTAACTGCTGCTCAAGGAAAGGAATTTCCATCGAATCGACTCGGAGGGTGGAGATTCGCAATAAATTCCGCGGCCTGAAATTAAGAGTCGGTTTTCGAATTTAACGATTCAGCTGATTGAGAAAAAAGCTGCAAGAAGTGACCAGTAGCTTAAGATTAAGTGTGATATATATTTAAGATACCTAGTATGTAAAAATAAACGGAAATTTTTATGTATCTAAAATCAGGATAGTTTTAAAATTTTGTATAGTTTTTAAATGGAAAAGCTTCGTAGCAAATTTGAAATTCTGGCATTAAATGGTTAGTTTAAAATATATTATAAGGCTTAAATGTTATAAATTAACGTTTAAAGTGGCAACAAGGGTTTGTTTAATATATATAGAGAGAGAGGGAGAGAGAGAATTGATTAAAATAATATGTTATATTGGAAGTGATTGCACAACTTTTTTGTACCAACTTTATTGCCTTTGGCAACCACCAACTGCTTTGCCAGTATTATTATTTTTTTTTCAAATTCAAATTTTCAATTATAAATTATACATAATTCGTCATCTTTCGACTTAGCCTTTCGTGCAACATATTTTTAAACTTCAGATTTTGATAAATACATAAGATATGTATATAATTCAGCAGGTCATTCATACTATTATATAGTCATTAAATAGTTCTGCTAATTGTTCTACTATTATCTTTCTCTAGTTTTCTGTCAGCTCCCATAAAATTTCTTTTTTAATTTAAAGTGGAAATGTTAAACTGTAGCAATTATAAAAACATTTTTTTTTACTGAAACCAATCATGTCTTTTTAATAGAAAAATTGAAAGCAGAGTAGTTCAGCATTGAAGTTACGTGCACTGCAGATGAATTTTCATAATTTATATAATATCTTAAAGACTTATTCAACAAAAATGTCATCGATTCTTCGTAAAATTCGATTTTTATTTTTATTTTCAAAGAATTTAAATGACGCAGATTAAAATATTTTATTTCATTCAAAAAATATACTTATGAAAAAATTATGACGTTTAAATTTTACGCAGTCTTTTGGTCCAAAGGAATTATATTCTGTGAAATGCGCTTGACTCTTCAACTTTTGAATAAATTAATAAATGTGCCTATCTTCTGCGATAAAATCTGCCCCATGTATGAAGTGATTATATATATATATATATATATATATATATATATATATATAATGTGTGTGTATGTTATATCAGTTTTAGAACAATCAACATTTTCATAATCATAGGCCAATCGCTGTCGAGAAACCTCGCAGAGGATTGCCGTATCTTCTTAGAGAAGATCGCTAATATGATATAAAATTGCTAGTTTTTCAGAAGAGTGATATTCAAATTTCATAATTCAATCGGTTTTAATGTTAGCTTTAGTTGATTGGAGTTCAAAAATTTTTATTTAAAATATTTGTGTCTTAAGAATATTTTGTTAAATTTGATTCAAAGGGCAGAGGACCTATGTAAAAATTCAGTTCATTTAGACCATTTTGTTAGCAGATGTATGTCTCAAAATTAGCTGATGGGCGTGATAAGAATGATTATACCATATGAATATTAAATTGTGTTTGCCTTAAATTAAAATTTTTTATTGAATAATAATATAGGTGTTAGTACTTTTCCTCCTTTCACTTTTTAGAAAATAGAATTTTTGAATTTTTTTTTTTTTTTTTTTTTACTTCAGGCACTACTTTTTATTTTTATTTTGATCGAAATATATTGTTGAAAAATATGGGTAAGATATTTTTTTTAAAATTCATTGAAAATTGGAACTTAATTTTTAGGTTAAAGTATTTATATCATTAAAAAGATAATTTTTTGAGCTTTAACCTGATGTAAAAATTGTTTTTGTACAAAAATATATTCGGAAGCTATAGCATAAAAACGCCAAAACTTCACTTAATTTAATTCACTTAAAAAATTATTAAAATTCACTTAATTTTAGAATTAACGTTTTCGTGGCGCACATTCCCGGTCCCTAAAGCATACACATACCAAATTTGGTAGTTGTAGGTAGAACGGTCTGGCCTATACAGCTCTGACACACACACGTACACTTTGGGCTTTATAATAAGTATACATGAATAACCATGAAAAATCTAAAGGACTAGATAATAAAAATATGAATTTAAAATTTCGAAATATTCACTTACGATTGAGTATTCTATTAGCATAGTTCATAACAAAACTTAATTGAAAAACGTTATTAAAAAATTGATATTTTTAAACACTATGTGCAAGATATGGAAGTCTTGGAAACAATTTCGGAAATATTGCAAAAGCATAGAAATTTTTATTCCATTATTTCTAAACTGCAAACCTCTTAGTAATTTATTGCATGATTTTAAAGAGTACTCTAGATTATGGAATAGGTCAAGACACTTTTATAATCAGTTTAGTATTACTGGATGCTTGAATAATTGTCATAAAGATAAATGACGAAAGAGAATAATTATTCAATTGTTTAACTTTTGCTCTGAAAATTTCAGAAAAATTCCAACCAATAAGACTTACTTTTTAACCAAGTCTCATTTATGCAAATCCAAAATTAGGCTATCAAAAAAACTTTACTGTGAAATCTGTTTTGTAATATTTTTAAAATGCCAGAATGAAAGGAATGAATAAATAAAATATTTAATCAAAAATATTAATTTTTGAAAACTAAATATTCATCTTATTATTTTATTTCAATACAAAAATCAATTAAATAATAGATTTAAAAAAAACATTTTGCAGATTTATTTAAGAAACTTTGCATTTTGTAAAGAAGGTCGGTTTCGATCTAAGACAGTAAAACTTGTTAAATAATTATATGTTTATAAAAAGCACTTCAAATGCAGTTTACATGCTAATTTTTATCGTCTGGACCAAATTTATTTTAAATTTTATCGCTTTCTGCTTTATTTATTATTTTTTGCTTCTTGGCTTTTTTTTATTGCTTAAAAATTTTGCAGTCATTAATTAATTAATTATCACATGTTAGTCTAAAATGCTTCGCACTCTTTCAAAATGTAATTTTAAAATATAAAATAAGAATTAAAATAAAAGAAGGCGTACATTAACGGCAAATTTAACTAATTGAAATTGAATGAAAGCAGTAATTATTGTCAAATATTTTAGGAATAGTGAGAGTCAATATTACCCTTTTTATTTCGATGTTGTGGAGATTTTGCGAAAAGATCTTGATGAAGTTTTTAAGATCCCCAATATTTTTTCATATATAAACATATAAAATTTATCATTTTCAATTAGTAATTTCTTTTGATGTAACTTTAAAAGTTTTGGTTAAAAAATGCGAATTTAAATCTATGAAAACACGGAAAAAGAACATTTTAATCTATTGATGTTCAAATCTAATTTTATTTTGAATCTAATTTAATTTTATCTCTAATAATTTTTGAATCTAATTTAATTTTATCAAATCTAATTTAATTTTATCTCTAATTTTATTTTGTTCAGTTACTGATTTTTTTTCTATGATTATTTTCTATGATTAGTATTAATGATTATTTTCTATTAATATTTATACATTAACGAATATATATCATAAATTGAAATTACATTTTGAACAAAAGTTAATATATTTCTTAAAATTACATTTTTGACGTGCTTTCTCAAAAGTTATACAAAAAGTGTAGTATCTGAAAAAAATAAGTAACTTACTCTTGCACTTTCCCTCCTTTCCACCAGGCGGCGCTGGTGTCCTAACCCACGAGACTCGTAACCCAGTGACGTTTTAATGGCGGCGGTTTTGGCTGGTGATTATTGTTTCTGCGGGCCAAGGGCCACTGTGGGACGTGTAACGATTACAACGAAGCCCCTTTCTCCTCGCGATTGAAAGTTCTCACCCTGGCATCCCCCCCCCTCCCCTAGCAATATCGGTCCGGAAAACGTCTGCGGGAAGATATTGTAGCCAGAAAGGCTGAGGAATTCTATTTCTTTTTAAAGGAAGGCGCTCGTTTTTTAGATCTCTTTCACAATTTGTTTCTTGACTTCTAAATGAGCAGCTCATTGATTTATGGAATTTGACAGGGAACCATTAAAGTTAATGGAGTGGTAGCGATGCGGTGATTATTTTTTTTTCCAGTAAAGGATTTCGCCTGCCTACAATGTGGTGGGACTTATTTTCCAGGTGGAAAAATTTATTTTCCTTTCTGCATATTGCGCGATATTAGCATTTTGATATCATCCACCTTGATTGTTTGGAGATTTGGCTGCAAAGAAGTGAGAGCCGGGAGTAAGTAGAATAGGAAAAAGAATTCAACAGAATTTTATGCATCGTTTTTGTATTTTTTAAAAAGTGTGAATAACATTTTTTTTAACTAGACATAAGGCTTTTCGATTTTGTATTAGGAAAAGCGAGTGATTTTTTAAAATAATTTGCTGATTCTGTCTTCAGAAAAAATTGTCTTACAAGCTTGAACTACTATATTAGGGAATATTTCGAAACTGCTTCTACAACTTTCTTTACTTTCTCTCCCATATCCTCCGTATTCTAGAAAGTAAAAATATTGTAATTTAAAAAAATCACAACTCGAAATGCTGAGGAATCCAAAACTCCCTAAGTACCCAGAAATTTCTTTTTTTACTTACTTATATATGGAGTACACGAGGCAGAAAACATTGTAATATTAATAATAGTAAACCAAACTTCAGTTTTGGATGTATCCTTACAACATTTAAGGCTATCCTTACAACATTTAAAAAAAAACATTTTTAGGTTTATTTAAGTCGATTTGTCAATTCGATTTCTCAAAACATTTCGAGTTAGATGTATGAAATTTGTCATGTAGTCTTTACATTACAGTTTTAAATTTTTAGTGCATTTTTAATGAAATTCATTCAGAAGAAATATGTCTGTCCATGTGCAAAAACACAGATAACTACAAAATGGAAGGAGTTAAATGATTGACATTTGTACAATGTTTAAGGATCTAATGTGTAGATATGTATAAAAATTTTAAGCTAAATCTCTCTCTGATTCAAATGTTTGTCCATTTATTCACAAGAGTACGTTCAGTATCACTAAAAATACAACGGTTTAAATTAATGTAATTTGATTCAAAATTTAGTTTTTATCATTCGGTAGAAAAGCACCCGAAACGCGTACTCGATTTTCTTCTCTAAATTACTGAGCACAAAAACATTGCATGGGAATACGCACTCACATGAGGTGCCGAATTTCGAAGTGTTGATTGTGTTTTGAGCTGACGCACCAAATAGTGTTATTGCGGTGTTAACTGTTCCAAAGCTTTGCTTCTGCTTATGTTGCAAATTTATAGAAGTATTGTTTATTTTTTAATTCGCTTCAGCTGCATTTTCGTTAACTGTATCCGTTTTTTTTCGGGGGGGGGGGGGGGATAAGACATTGTTTTAAAATATATGATGCATTTGACTTCTTTCCCCATACAGCTTAAGGCTACTTTCTTGACAATATTGGGGCTTAAAGCTTAGATGTATAATATATTTTATTTGTTAGTTTAAGAATAAAACTTATAACTATGAATGAATCATTAGTTATGATTTAGCAATTGCACACTCCACTAAATCTCATTATTAGAAAAAACAAGAACGATGAAATGATACCAGTGACTGCATAAATGTCGCGTCATCCTCCAAAGAATGCATTTTTCTGTTTTCGGCTTGATATATTTAAAATTCGGTTTTTTGACATGTGGAAAGAAAGAGGATAACAACTATTCATATCTAAGGTGAGAACTTCAAACCGTCATATTATCTCAAGGCAATTCTCGATAAGTTAAAATATATTTAAATTGTGCTGATGTAAACAATTTATACATTTTTAATGAAAGTCGAAAAACCGACTGTTTCTTGAGTTTTGTAGGGGGAGTATGAGATAATAAAAAGAATTTTAATTTATAAGAATTGTCCACCATCTTTTTGATCATCTTTTAAGCAAATATAAGAATATTTTCTTAGTGAATTATGAAATTCAGTCCTCTGTAGTTACAGTTTCATGTGTCCTCCAGATTAAATTCGTGGAGATTTTTTTAAGTATATATAATCTTAAAATAAGAAATATTTTCATTTTTCCTGATTCTTTGAGTGATACTGACTTAAGAAAAGTATTAAAAATCGGTTATTCAATACTGTCGCTTTATGATTGGAAATGTTAGCCATGCATAATGAATCACCTGAAAGACATATTTGAAATAGAATTCGGAATTTTTTAAATATAAAATATTTTTCATGCTTAAACTAAATTGAATTCTTACCACGTTTGAGTGCCAATAAATATTATATATTTTTTCGGTCTGACCGTGTAACCACCAGTGGATTATTTTGATTCTGTTATTGCTTATCGTCGATCATGTTTTTATAAAGATTTTGCATATGCGACTGATTATTCTGTGCAGCGTGCAAAGCAAAGCAGATTTATGTGCATCTATTTAAAAAAAAAAACTTTTGACAGTTTTTGTAAAATTTAAATGGGAATTTTTTTTTTTCTGTTTAGTTATTTTTTCAATGAAAAGAAATTTGGAAAGCATTAAATAATGAAAGGTTTTGCTCTAATTATAATAATTAAAATGAAAGATATTTGAATTTTGGTTTCAATGAAAATAAAATATATTTTTCGTCGCTGGCATATAAAATTCTGCATATTTATATTGTGAGAAGGATTTACTTACGGCACTTTAAAGTACCATTTAAATCCGGCTGATATATTCGCAATATAACTATTTCTTCTAACAGAATTTTAAAGAGGGTGAAGAACGTATTTCCAATAGAAAACAGTAAATATCAATCAAAGATAACATTAAAAATCTGTTATAATTTAATTAATCAAATTATTTTAATTAGTTAAAAAGTTCTTTTTATTCTTCCTGTGTTTATTTTGTGCCAAAACTTGATTACTGATACAAAAATAAATTTCAAAAATTGATGGGAAAATAATTTACTAAATAAAGGGTTGAGACTTTGGATTATGAAATTCATATTAGTGTTTAACTTTCCTGGCAACATGCCTTAATTTTTCATAATTTTTTGCGCGAATACTGCGTTTTGCTATATTGACAAAGTTATGTAACATTCTCTAATTAGTTTTGTATTTCTTTTCTTATTGTAAATTGATAAATTTTCTTGTTCAGCAATCAGTTATCCATAGGTTAGACCCAATCTATACATTTTATTTCAAGATACAAATAAAGAAGTTATTTTTAATGCACACTGGAGGCCATTTTATTCCTTCATAAAAAATACTTCCGGCAAAAGGATGGCAAAAGTAAATTTCTTTACATCTGAGCTACTATCTGGCATAATAAATTGTTGATGTTATGAACAGTCAAATTAGGGTTGGGAATCACTTTTCATCCTCTGAATTCTATGATACTGCAGTTATCGAAAAACGTTAAATGCAAAAGATATTTGTCTTAGCAAGGCACTAATTTGACTAGTTGGGTTTATTTTACAATCTTCAATAATAAGAAGGTTACTGCAAAATGAAAATTACTCACCCACTTCAGTTCCAATCTCTTCGACAAGAGGGGTCATTTAAGAACTCCTCCGAGATTTTTATATTTCTAACAACATATTCCAAGCCGGTTAAAATCCAAACAAAATTACTCTTGTTATCTTGTTCACAATAACATTAACAAGGTGTTATTTACATATTATACGGCTTTTGAATGAAGGATGATTTTGGGTTCTAGGGATTAATCGGTGAAGAACCGAAGAAATTTTCCCGAAGTCTTGTCATGAGAATCATTGCATTGGGTTATCTTCTAGTAAGAATCTACCTAAAAGTACCTTTCTAGATATTTGACTACCAATAAGCAATCAAAAATCTATATATCAATCATAAATTATGTACAAATCTTCAAAATAATAATTATAAAAAAAGTATTTTTAAGGTTTCCGACTAATTTCGAAGGGACATTTTTGAAAAATTGGGTTTTTTAAAAACTACTTAAAGCTAGAGTTTTTAGATGTATTGTCAGTTATAATACAAAATACTATAAGTACAAGCAAATTATTTTAAAATATAATATATTTTGTGAAACATTAAAATTTGTAGCAAATTTTAATGAAATTCACCCAAAACAGTTAACAGCACAAAACTGTAATGGAACTGTCCTATTTTTCTATGTATACAAGTTATAGAATATAATGATGAATGAAATGAACCAAAATCTAACAAAATTTTGAGATGCAAAGAAGTTATAGGTAAAAATATACGTATATACACATTTTTTCCATAAATTCACTACTTATTTTTCTAAAAACACCTATAAATGAAAAAGTATTTCACCAACAATAAAACTTATGCTTGATTTTATTGCCCACATTATTAAAAACACGCGCTGAAACTTTTATATAAATACCTCTATTAGGTTTTTAGATATCCTGTTGGCAGTAGTGAATTTTTATTAAAATTAAAGTTTTGAGAAAACTGAAGCTAAAGACAAATTTTAGCTGAAAAATATGGGACTCTAGATGATAGGTAAGATCTTCCTTTTTTTAGAAAAGATAAACTGTTTGAGGAAGTAAAAAGTCTGAACTAGAAGAAATAATAAGAATTTTTTTTAATTCGCCAATATAACCATTGTTTTTAACGTAGTCGTATGCCTTAAAATGATTTCTAAAAATGTAAAAATCAATTCCACAGATAAAATTTATGGTATCATTGTGGCGATTAATGGGCTTAAAAAGTGAGCTACAAAACATTGAAATGAAAAAAGAAACTGAACATATTCTGATTGGATATATGAAGAACAATTTATCAAAATTCCGATACTTATATTTTAGTTATACCAGGTTGAGCAATGCCCAGAACTTTTCAGTTTTGCTTTACCATTCAAATTACTTTCCAACAAATACAGAATTTTGGATTCTGTGCATACATTTTTAGGCAAATATGCAATTTTTTTCTTGTCACGATATGCGTAATGCTAAATTCAATCGCAACATTCACAATTTCTTCATTTCCACCTCACGAAAAACACAGATCAGCTTTAAATTAACACTATTTTGATACAGCCTACGTGCTGGAAATGTGCTGCAGCCAGCATATTAAAGATGTTGAATAGGTCTGCATGGAAATAGTAAAACGCCCCTGTATATGCATGACAAAGTACTTTGATTTATACAGAGACGCAATCCTATTTTGTCCGGCACTTTGACGAATTTTATTCCTAAGGCCTTGTCAGCGCCAAGAATGCTAGGGGAAACGAACTTGCCATTTTTTCCCCACTGCCTTCTTTTACTGAATGCTTAAGTGTGAAAGGCAGGGAAAGGTTCCCCTAACGAAAAGACGAAATAACATTTTCTGTTCTGTGAACCAGCTTTAAGGAAAAGCTTTTTGAGCGAAGAGTGCGTGTATTTGAATGTTATTTATTTTAGATAAGATCGTGTACAGAGAATTTCGAATACACTTGCGTGATGGAATCGAGTTTTATGTTTGGATATTTTGTCGCGTTTTTTTCCCCTTGCCTTCTTTTATATTGTTGTTTTCGAGATTTCCGCCATTTTTTTATGTAATCCATCTTAGTAGAGGTGACAGTTGACAGTTTTAAAAAGGAATGCCATCTATGTAAATATCGAAATAAAATATATTATTTTAGCCCGATTTTGTTCATTTCGCTTAAAATTGTTCTGATGCAAGTATCATAGTGGAATAAAATTATAGTCACGTGATGTATGTCAAACGAAGGTATTTTATTTTATAATTCATCAAGAACTGTTCCCTGGAGCTTTCTTGAATATCCTCTAATAAATGCGCTTATGTATTATTAACTGAAACCCGTTGTCAAATAATAATTATGGAAGAACCATTTTCTTTGAGAGAATACTGAAGGAGAGAGAATACTTTCTATTTTCTTTTTCTGGATTCTTCGAGAGAGGCAGCGATTACAGAGGAGGCGGTTGCAATTGTCCCTCTGTCGTCAACTGCTTGCCCCCTTCCTGGCAGGCGAGGGATTAAGAGTTTCATTGGCAAAGCTCTTCAGTCTTCCCCTGAACACCACGTCGGTAAATCTCTGTTGCCACCTCTGGTCGATTAATAACTCATGTGCGGTTTATACACAAGTACCAGAAAACTAACTATATATTTTGGAAGTTTTTTTACGACAGTTTAAAATCAAAATTTGATACAGAATTAGCAGTAACAAGATCGCAAACCGAATTTAATATACATAAGATAATGTTTCTGCCGCATTTAAGTGCTGTGAAAGTACAGGTCAGATATCTCCGTTTGGTAGTTGTCTTGTTAAATAATGCAGGGTGATGACAGAAAAGGGAGATTTCAGGTAAATGCATACAATTATGTAATGTTCAAAGAAAATTACCGACGATATCATTTCGCGCTAAGCACGAGCCTATAGATGATTTCCTACCTTGTTTTCTCAACATTTGGGACCCACTATATTTTCTCTACAATGTCACCAAAATAATTAAAGCTACAGTAACCAGGGACAACTTTTTTTCATGGTTGTGGCGACGTTTTTCAATTTCATTACGATAAGAAGAGTGATAAGCTCATGAATGTTATCAATAGCAATCCTGATGATGTTTCGGAAAAGAGTGTTTTTCACTTTCTTGAGAATAGAGTATGAATACATTTTAGTTCCACTTATTCTCAACTTTAAACCTTGCGAATATGGCGCATCATTGTTAACGATGATACTGACATTTTTCCATGGAAACAGTAATATTAAGACTATTTTAGATCAATAAAGATTGCCTGTGTGTAAACATGAAAGAACAAACACTCATTGCAAGAAAAATCTTTTAATCAATCAATAAAAAAGTGGCAAATAGTGAAATAAGTAATTTAAAGTATCAAGACAATTGATTTTAAACGTAAGGAATTCATGAGCTAAATATAAAGAGAAGAAAAAGGAAAAAAAAAAAAAAATGGGAATTTAGTGGATATCTGGAAAGAAACAAAGGAAGCAAAGTATTGGCTCAAAGAATGAAATTCTTGAAGTAGTTCAGAAAGGAGGATTAAATATTGCGAAAGAAGTTGCAAACTTCCTAATTTTTCCAAAAAATGCCTTTAAATTTTTTTTTATTCCTTAAAACAGAACTAATTATTTTAAACCAACTATTTTTTATCACTTCTTTAATAACTGAAGTTTCCATTTTGAAATTAATAATTGATTATTATTTAATTTTTTTCGTTTTAATTAACTGTAGACAAGCATTTGTTATTTGTTGACTTGTTACTTACTTTCTTATTTGTTAATTTTTAATTTCGTATTTAATATCTAGCATTGTTTGTCATAATAAATGGAATTTGTTTTATTCATTTATAAAAACATAGATTTTGATTTTTGATTAGAGGAAGTAACTTCACCAAGAAAAAAAAAACTATATTTTGGCCTTTCGTATTGCTTAAATTGCTTTCTTTTGTTTTAATCTGCTAAAATATATATTATTACTAGAGCATAATCATACTATTTTTATATTTATGCTGCAATATGCAATTCTAATACTCATGCAACGAATACTAATTATTTATTAAAACCTTTTAATAGATCGTAATACATTTACTGCTAAATTTTTTTAACTTGTATTGCAAAAAGTAGCTCTAATATTTCGTAGAATTCTTATTTAATTTTAGAAATATAATATTTTGTCAAAATGTCCAGTATTTTTTCAATACAAGAAATATAATGTTCTATTGTGACAGTTTTCACAATGTTTATTCCAATTTTTTTAATTGAATTTATTAAAAATATATTATTTTTCGTATATTAACACGTCGACTGCCAAGATAGATGGTTCTGATATCTGACGA
>JAPMOQ010048382.1:977786-1006995 GCA_026543055.1 Argiope trifasciata
TCTATCTATCTATCTATCTATCTATCTATCTATCTATCTATCTATCTGTCTATCTGTCTATCTGTCTGTCTGTCTGTCTGTCTGTCTGTCTGTCTGTCTGTCTGTCTGGTTATGATAGTAGTCCTTTTAAAACTAATAAAAAATATTGTTTTGCTAAAAGTTATCATTGTATAAGAGGATAATAGAGTAGATTTTTATTTCTCAGAAGTATTTCACAACAAATGTGTGGAAAAGTCCCATTTTATTCATATAAACAAAATTAACGAAATAATTAGTTCATAAATCTGTTTCATCCCAAGTCTAATTTAATTCTTACATTCTCATTGTACCCGGTATCCGAAAATGTAAGACACGAATAAATTTCAATTACGTAGGAACACCACTCTAGATTAGCTTATTTAAGAATCAGGAGTCATTTCTTTGGCAATAAATTAACCTTAAAAAAGACTCCTAGTGGGATCTTATTTTTCGAGACCAGTCCTCGCTAGCATAGTTGCAGATAAACAAGAATGCCCCCTAAAAAAACTCTGGTAAAGAGGCGAGTCAACAACAAAAGCGGCCAGTGAGCCAACCACTGATGAAACAGGCCTCCTCCAATTGACATCGCTGATAGCCCCTGGGCTTAAGTAAAGACGAGATGGGGGGAGGCCGGTGCAGAAAGAGCAACTTCTAATGAAGAGGCGTCCACCGGGTTGTCAGGTCCAGCAGTCGACCAGCGATCAAAGGGCAGCCCGATTAGACCTGATCGCTGGGACACGTTAGATAATTACAGTGTCCATCAAAACCCCTGCCTCCCCCTTCGGCTCGACTAATGGATCCCCCCGGGGTAGTGGGGGAAGGATCATGATTAGGTTCCCCGACCACAAGAGAGAGAAAAGCTCATATCTTCTTGCTTCTTGTTCCGCGAGATAGATTGCAAAGAGCTCCAACAGAAAGAATCATATCGCTCTGACCCTAATGACTTTGGTCACCGAAGGGTTGGGCCTAGAGATGGTGAGTTTCGATTACAAGGCAACTCTTTGGAGCAGGTGTCAGGGGAAGTCAGTAATGACGAAAGAGCGATATGAAAGATGTTTCTGGGGAATGGTTCGAGAAGCATTAATTAAAAGGGCTTGCGGTCGTTTTTATCTCTGCTGTAGCTTGGTCACGTAGGCTGATATTAGAATGCATTGGTTAACTATTCGATGTGCATTGTTAGGAATCTATTTTTGATGAGAGGAGCGCTTATGTTAAGTCCCCGATATCGAAATTCATTTCATTGGTTGCATATTTTCTTGAATTATTTCTGATGGGTTGCTATAGGTAATTCCCAATGCAAAAGTTTTATGCAGACATGATACATTTCTGGGAAATAGGGATTTCGAAGTTTTGGCCATTGAATTTTATAATTCCTCAGATCAAACAATTTTTTTATCTAATAATTCTACAATAATTTTATTAATTCATGTAAATTTTGCAATAAATTATCCAATATGTAATACAATTATTCCTACACATTTTTCGATATCTAGATTTTAATTTGCATGACAAAATTCATTGTTTCTTGATATTTAATCCATTTTTCTCCAATTGTGCTCATGTTTGCTTAAGTTCAATTTTTTTTTTGGTTGACAATTGCCAACTTCAAAGAGAATTAAATTTTTAGCGAATTTTAGAAATTGTTGCCTTTTTTTATGAGACGAAATCGGATATGTCAACATTCTTATTCTTTAAAAAAAAACTATATATATTTTTTTCCTTTAATAAACTTACTTATCCTGACATTTTTGTTCATTATTGGAAATTAGAATCTGCTAAAAATGAAAACTTAAGGAAGAAAGCAAAAGCATAAAGATCAAAATAGAAGACAAATTTATGATTTCCAGCTTGTAATACAAAAGTCTTCTCGCCCTCATTTTCTCATTCTTTTTTCTAGTGTGGATGTTAAATTTTAATTCAGTTTGAGATGGAGGAAAATTTACAATTTTAAGGTTGCAAATACTATATTTTAATACAATAATTATTATAATTGTCCCAATAGATGGTCGCAGCTGATGCAGTGATATTTATGCTTACAATACCAGCGCTAACTTATGTATAAGAGTTTATTTTTAGTTTTATAAAATACTTTATCCAAGAAATTAGATCTAAGCAACAAACAAGTATTCTTTTTTCAAAAAAATTAAGAGTTTCGTGCCAAATCTCTGTTAAAAATGTATTTACCATTGGCTTAATTTTAAGTTATTTTAAAACAGAGCGAGAAATATGAAATATATGACGAAAAAGGAATATAACCCGGAAATAAAGTATGTAATTAATTTCTTAAATAGAGCTAAGCAATAAAAATGTTATGGAAAAACTGCCTTTGGTTCTCAATGTGCCTTTGAAAAATTCTTAAATAAAGTAATATATAAGTTCTTTTGAAACTATTTCTAATGAAGAAAAAGGAAATGGAAAAAACTGAATTAGTGAAATTCGTCGCATTGATCTTTTTCGTATTCATCGTATTAGTATTAGTAATTAGTTGTATAGATATTTTAACTTTAAATACGAAGGTCAAGAGTCATAAAATGAAAAATAATAAAAAAAAATAGTGAAGATAGTCAATAAATGAAACTAAAAGCAATAATATTGAAGAAATAAAACTTTTTCACCAGCGTTTTTGTCCATTACTTATATGCACATGTTAGATCATGAAAAGTTTTTTTTTTTCGTTTAAGATGGATTACTGACATTTTATTTAGACTTAAACGAGTAGTGAGTATGGAAAAATGTTTTATTCCATGAATAAAATCTTAGCATAACTAAGAAACTTAAATTTTCAGCTTTTAATTTCATGAGTTTATGAAAAATTTAGAAGAGTTTAAATTTGTGAGTGAAGCTTTTAAATATTTACATTTATGGAGGCAGAGTTCATATTCTATGTCCATATTGCTGCATAACTTGAAACTATAATCCGGATCTTAAAAAAAGATTAACCAATATAAAATAAATTTTAAAAATTTCCAGTTATTTTTATTATTTATTTTAGATATGTATTTATATATAGGATATTATATCGACACAATGAAGTATGAACAAATTATAAATAATAGGATATAAAAAGAGAAAAAGAGTTTATTAATGGCAACGAGTTTTAAATAGACATAATGTATGTAGCAAATATAGAGTATTCTGTGCTTTTCAAGCTGAACAGAAATTGCTACCATTTCTTCGAAATTTAGCAATAAAAGCGCTAAAAAAGTATTGAGTAAAAACTAAATAACATTAAATACCACTGTGGAGATCTGCTAAGTTCAAATCGATATTTGATAAACGAAAACATAAGTGGTTCTTATTGAAGACAAGAGCCCCATTCTTCTCTTAACAGCAAGCTAAGAGCACTGTTCAGCTTCTACTATCTGCCCCCCCCCCTTCCAATCTTCATCGATATTTACAACTCCCGTTTTGCTCGGCTTTTCTTCTCACAAAACTTATTATCACAGTCTTAAAAGCAATAACAAGTTTTAAAACACTCCGCCTTAAGGTGAAAAATGAAACGATTTAAAGTATTTCTTTCCGAAGGAGCTAAACGGAGAAAAAAAAGTAGAAGGAAAAAAAAACTACTCTGAAATCTTCTCTATCGTTCGAGTCGACTTGAGAAGCCACGAGCCCTGGGCATTGACTGAGCATTATCTTGGCACTACATTTTGACTATCGCTTACTCCACACGGCTTTGCTATTCCCTCACCTGCACAATTCACTAGAAGCATGTCGACCGATATTATTTTTTCCCTCTTCTCAGTGTAACATGATCGAACTTTCGATAGAAAACTGCCTCGCAGTGAGCTATTCCCCAGGATAGGCTCCAGCAACTGCAAGCAGGGGTGTAGATACCACTCGCAGCTCGTTCTTCGAGAAAGAGAACAGAAAAAAAAGTTTGCTGCAGGGGGTTAAGAGATAAGACCTAATCCATCATTATGTCTTTAAATGCCGATATTTTGGCCAAGATTTTTTGACTGACATACTCTGCCTACCTTTTTTAGTGTGTTTCTTGGTCTACTTTTTCCCGCCTTTCGCAGCCCTTTAGCTATTGGAAAAAGTTTTCTGATATCACTTAGAAAATTTTCCAGCAGTCTTTATCTGCTCCCCAGCCGCATAGGAGACCGATTTTCTCAGGTGCCAAAGGGGTTTAGACATGCTCAGAGCGCTGCTGGCTGACTTTGACAAACTCTGCTTTGTGCGGGGTATACCGTGGCCCAATATTTCACAACTTTTTTACTGCTACCTTTGTTGCCCCAGTTCAGTGGAGATATGGAACATGTAACTTGATGTGCGGGAAACCATTTGTTAACTTTTGAAATTTGTTACCATTTTTATAAAAATTTTGTTACGAGAGAATGTAACTTTTCCTTTTCTTGACCTGAATAATCATTTTTAAAGTGAAATTTCATCACATATGACTGTTTCAGTAATGTAAATGTACGATCAATTAGAAATTGAAATAGAATAGCGTTTGATATTATATTAGTTTATAGGCATTTATATAAAAACTGGTGGAATATGGTGCTTTAGTAAAATTCATCCATTGCAGCTTTTCATCTTAAGAAAAATAATAGACAGACACAAAAACAAGATATAGTGTATTTGAAAGTAGATAATTTATTTAGATTATTATTTTTCCTCACTTTAAAACGAAAAGACTATTCCGTTTTGGTAGTTGTATCTTTGCACTTGTCTAAAAATTATTCTTATTTTTGTGTAGAAAATAATTTGGAAGGCTAGTTTTTATCATTTAAAGAGCACATTATTTGGCATATTTCAGATTATATTATATTACATTAAAACTCTATATCGTCTTAATTTTTTCTCTTTTGACATTATTATCTTTGCTTTAGTTGAAATTTATTTGGATAATTAAAAAAAATACTATGCTACGGTTCTAAAAGTCGTTTTCCTTTCTCTAAATAAATAATTCTCAAATGTATTTTAAAAGCATTTAACTGAGTTTTATTCTCTTTTAGTTTTTTATTTTATTTCTTTTCCTTTCTCTAAATAAATAAATCTCAGAAGCATTTATTAAGCATTTAACTAAGCTATTTTTTTCAATTTAAAAATCAAAGACTTGAATTCTTTTATAAAAGGGAGAATTTTATTTATTTAATTTATCTACCGGGATTTTTTAAATATTTTTTTGTCAACACAAATTATTTGTAACCATACCAAAGGAGTAAATTAATATAGAGAATGATCTAAAATTTTGCGACGCTTCATTAAGAAATCTGGCAACTGTTAATAGGAAATAGAGCTATTGATAAATATAATGATTTTTCTATTATATGTTTGGAAGAATGTTTATATGCTTTGATAATTTTAGCAGAAATGGTCATTTTTGCAATCTAGAACACATGTATTTTGTCACTCATGTGGGCCTTTGTAATCCAGTTCGAATTCAACGTTCTAATTCATCGAACAAAAAATTGGGATGCTCAGCTTTAGAATCTGAGCAAGTAGGTTCACTTCTTCCATCTTCTTATTATCATTTTTAATATACAATATCATAAATTGTGTCTAGCAGAAATAAAGAGGAATAAAAAGCAGAATTATGAAACTTTGTATTAAAATGTGTATATAGCGTTTTAATGGTTGGTACAAATTCTGTTTAATATATTTTTATCGATTTAAGTAAATTATTTAAAAACATTTGAGGATTCATAGATTATTTTTCACATTTATGTCTACGATATTTTATTAAAATGTGCCATAAAGTTATTTGGCTCGCATTAATCACCTGAATTAGACTTTAAAATAATGAATTGTCAATTAATTTTACTATACATAATTCATTTTGACACACATTTTTAAAATTAATAAATATCTCTCTTACTTTTGGGAGGATCACTTAAAGACATTTGTTAAAATTATTTTCATGAAAACCTCAGAGTAAGTTTCAAAATAGGAACTTTGATTTTATTCAGGAAGAAAGAGCTATTGGCCATACAAATAAGTGAAATTGCAATTTGAAACGAAGAAAGAAAAGGACTAAGTAAAAATGAAGCAAAAATATATCATAAGGTTGCACCAAGAAAGGTACCCACCGAGAGATGCATCGAACTGCCGAATGCTCAATTATTTGCATCATGATTTGTGAGAATATGGGTCGTGCGGGCACAGATCATAGTGAGGGCAGGTCACAAGCGACTTTAACTCCCAGGATGGAAGAAAATGTGTTGGGTACTGTGAGAAGGAATGCGAGTGTCAAAGCACGAGCTGTTGGAGGATCTTGGACTATTATTCCTTGTATTTTGCAACATGAAGGCCTACAACTATACTACCTTCAAAGTGTACAATTACTCACCCCCTCAGATTATCTTCCTCGCGAACATTTCGCACGTTGGTATCTTGATCAATGTTGCCAAGATGTGAATTTCCCATTCTACATTTCAATGACGGATGAAGCGTACTTAAAGCTAGATGGGATTTTCAACAACCACAATGTGCATGTATGGGCTGGGGAGAATCCTCAAGTCATCAGACAACATGCTGGCTAACGTTGCTTTTCAATGAATGTTTTCGCTAGTGTGGCTGGGGGCGTCTGAGTCGGACCTTATTTGTTGCCACCGCCACTAACATCTGCACACTATCTCATCTTTTTGCAAAAGTTTCTACCAACATTACTTGACCCTGTGCCACAACATATCAGATACCATATGCGGTTTCAACATGATAGGGCACCTCCCCATTATGGCATATGCGTTCGTTAACATTTGAATCAGATGTTTGGTCACCGATGGATATGTCGTGGTGAACCGGTTCCCTGACCAGCATGCTCTCCTGATTTGAACAGCATCGATTTTTTTCATCGGGGTACACTGAAAAGTGTTGTGCACGCAACACTTGTGGATTCAGAAATGGATCTGGTTGCAAGAATAGTCTGCTTTAGGTATCCAATAAAATTCGGGTGTATTTGAGAAAGTTCGGCAGTCTATGGTTCGATGGTGTAACGCATGTATCGCTATCAATGGTGTAAACTTTGAACATCTTTTGTGACATATTCAAATATCATGTACCACAGCACATGTAATATCTTTGACTAATAAACATTTCAGATGATCCCAATCTTGTGTCTCTTCATTTCTTGTACCTGTCACACTATTTTGACATGATGTTTCCGACCACAGGTTGCTATGCAAATCTGAATCCTTATGATTTACCCTACTTCCCCTTAAAGTTTGTCCCAATAATTATGGTACATCTTGTATATGTGAACTGTGATAGCCACTCGAAAAAAAAAGAGTGAAAATACCTCTTTAGAACTTTGTTGTTTTACTTCAAAACTACTGAAGAGCCGCTGAGGCCCAATGGTAAGAACTCAACTTTGGAACTGAAGGGCTTTAGTTTCGAGACCCGATTCTATCCAAGAACCATCGTTTAAGCGGGTTTGATGAACGTTATATCCGTTGACCTAAATGCCCACCCGCTGATGTTATAGGAAAGTGCCAGCCCATTTATCATCCTAATGTTGATTTAAAATAGGTTGATAATATATAGTTGAATTAAATTTGAAACTACTAAACAGAAATAATGGAAATTTTAAACATTGACATTTCATTTTTTTTTCTCGATTGCAATCAAACTTTTTATTTCTGAGCAACAGCTTTTATAAAATAAATGTAATAATTAATTAAAATTGCAAAATATTATTTTAAATTTGAAAACAGAATCTTAATAGAAACTTCAGAATAAATATCAATTTTAACTTATCTATTATTGCCGGATATATGTCGGAAAAAAACTCAAATTTCATTCAGGATTAGGAAGCTTTATTTCAGTTGTCATATTTCGGTATCCATTTTATTGAAATGACACCCTTTTGCAGACATTCGAAATTAATTTAATCTGATGAATTCGTATTTAAACGCAAATTTGAATGTTCAAAATTGGAATAATCTAAACTTTTGTTTGATACCAATTGCCATATAAACTCTTTTAACCAAAAACTCTTAACCCTTTTTATCTTTTCTAGATGAACAAAAAAGTTTCGGTTTTAGCTTTCGAAATTTACTTTTAAGCAACCAACAGTATTCGGATTTTTTGTAAGACTGTATGTACCAAGTAAGAAAATCTACTGATTAAAAGCGCCTGTATCGCATGAAAAAAAGTACTAAAAAGTATTTCAAGTTAGTAGCTAATTATTTTAAAAATAAACATAATATTTAAGTTACTATACATACTTAAAAATACTAAACAAAATTCTTCATACTAATTTAACCAACGAAGAATTAATAGATATAAATTTAGTGCCGTAATTATATAAAATTATTTCGCATTCAAACACTGAATATATCTATCTATTTAATTTTTAAAACAAATTATTATACCATCAAAAATTAAAGTTTTGACTGATTTTCTAAAATTCGATCCACTTACGCATGAAAAAAAGCATCAAATTATAAAAGAGCTCTGGCAATCAAATTTGTAATTCATTTATATGAATCAAAAACATATTGATTATCTAAGAATATTAAAAGGTAATTTCTCTTTCAAACTAAATTTTTTATTTGTGATTGGTGTAATATTTCTAGTATTTAATTATTCAACCTGGATAAACGTATCTCGTGAAATTTTATCTATCCTACTTTAAAGAATTGATGCAGTCAGTATATTTTCTATTTACAGGTGCAAAAACCCTCCTTCCTTTTTCACATACGTCATTTACTTTTCAATATATTAAAATAGTTGACATTTGACTGAGGAGTTTATGATTGTTTTTCACTAAGTAATATAAATAAATATAAACAGTTTCAAATTGAAGAAAATAATAATTTAAAACTCAGTTGAAAATCAGTGTAGAAAAAGAATAGTAAAAAGAAAAATATGCATATCAAAGAATTCCTTTTTACTCTCCTATTTAATATTCTCTGCGTATCATCTCTCAATGGAGTAAAACCATCTGAAAGTGTTCATCACAGAATTCTGGAACAAACAATATTTAATTTTACAGCAGCAGATTAAATAAATTTAAAAGAAAGTCAATATTAGGACATAAAAGAGCAGCCACTGGAATCTAGAGACATTTTATTCAAATTCAAGAACTACTTGAAAAGCACTGCCTACATCACCAATCATCGATTTTGCACGACTACAAAGGCAAGATCGAAATTGTTTTCCCGAACAAAATGATAATTCAATCGTTACGCGTTGATAAGGTTGATAAATGCCGACACAATAATCGATACTCCCTGGATTACTCAAAACATTTTAGAGTATATCTATATGTCGGTTTTCTGTTCGTGGCGATTATTATCGAGAACGTAACGAATGACTCAATTATGGCGATTGTGACGTCCGTAACAAGTCCGGACGCCGCAGAAAGTCTCTCCAATTGTTTGTCTTTCTTATCATTAGTCCAAAATCTCTCGCCCGAATTCCAATTTTCCCGATAAGAGAGAAAAGGAGGAAGATTTTTGTCTTCCGTCTTGTTTCTCGGCGAGATAAAAGTGACAAATTCAACCTTTGATGCTGCAGATGCCATCTTGTTTCATTGGGCCTAATCCGTTTACTGTGTTTCTTTTCCAACTGGACCTGTCGCAGTGGTTTACACATTTTGGAAGACAAGTGTATATAAGGAGAGACTAATATGTTTTTTTAAAAACACTTCTCTTATTTTAAGGAACTGATTTTGTCTTATATATTTTATACTCCCTCTTTTGGTTACGTTGCATTGTTATTGCCACTGATATATATTTCATTATAATAACTTTACCTGATTTTTCTCCAGTAGAATGTTTTACTTCGTAGTTAATGTTCTAATTTATGAATTGCACGAATTAATAATTTTTGTTAATTACTATTTTTTAAAAATTTGTGTTATACTTCTTTTTGAAAGCAAAATTTTTTCTTTGCATTTCAAAATACGATTGAATACAATTATTAATTACTGCAACGTATAATAATTTATATAGGAGTACTCTCTCATATTAATTCTAGAATAATTCTGAACGTATGTACGCCAATGAATTCTACTTGTGCAATTAATAATCCGATATTAAATTTTTTATAAGTAACAATTCCTCATTAAATAATTAAAATTTATTATATTATTCGGCAAAAATAATTTCATAAATAATGATTCCACATTAAATAATTTTTATTTATTATATTATTTGATATTAAATTTTAAATTATTCGACATTAATAATAATTCGACTCGATCATTAATTAGTTTTTAATGTTTAAATCCGTAATTAGTCCATGTAAACAAAGTATTTTGTAATAAGTATTCAGATTATTTCTATTATTCCAATTCTTTTTGTGAATAAATTCAAAGATTCAGAGGATTTCTGTGATTTAAGTTCATTGATTCGGATGGTTTGTGTGACTCGGATTCAATGATTTAAAGGATGTGTGTTCCGAATCATTGAATATGAGTCACAGAAATCCTCAGATTCAATGATTTGGAGGATTTCTGTGACTCAGATGTAATGATTCGGAGGATATCTCTGATTTACAAACAACAATTCAGAAGATTTCTGATTTAGATTCAATGACTCAGATGATTTCTGCCATTCAGATTCAATTATTTCAATTATTTCTATGAGAAGTGACATTCGACATTAGGGGGCACAAATTAGCATCAGGGGGCACAAGCATATTCTTGTTCTAAGAAGCATCTAGCGATAAATATTCACAAAGATGAACAGAGACCTGTTGTCCAATTTGCATGTACATATGCCCAGTGTGTTACTAGAAATTTGCTTAAGATCTTAGCTGAGACTTATAAGATGAGTAGTAATCTCTATAAGGGAAATTGAGAGAATATTGTTCTTGGTTCTAGGGTCCATTATCCTTGTTGAGATATTGATTAACATTTGATCATCAATACAGGATTACAGGAAGATTTAGGAAGACTCTGACTATGCCTGCACGCCTGTCTACTAATCTCCTTTTTATAAATTAAGAAGAAAGTAGATATCTTTGTATTAATTTTTTCCCTCTTTTTTATATCGAGTTATCAAAAGTGATATCTAAGTTGGATCATTTAAAAAAAATTAAAGTAGCTTTAACCGCAGATATTCGAATTAAATTGTACGGATATCTAATTGTACGGAACTAGAGAAAAACAGTACGTAAATGAAATGCAAGTAAACGTACGTTACACGAGAATTCATACGCAAAAGTGTAAATGAGAGAAAAAAAAAACCGTGAAAGCTGCCAAGCATATTTGCCCTTGCTAAAATCAAGTACTTTAAAGATTTAAAACTGCTTTTAAAGGAAAACAAGCAAAAAATATTCGATAACATTTAAGAAAGAACATTTGGGGAAGAAAAAAAAAGGCTGGAAACGATATTATTACATTATAATATGCCTTGTTAGTGTTCGGGGAGCATCTTTACTTAGCAGCATCAAACTCGTCGCTGAAGCTTTGCACTGCTGAATCAATCAATTTTTTCAAAACAAATTTTGCATGGATAAAAAGAATGTATTTATCTGGAATACATTAAATCAAGTCGATTTTAGTGACTCATTAAACCAATTTCAGAAATCGTTATTTGAAAATTTTTTTGGGGTTATTTTAAAATTAAAATTATTTATGAACGGTTTTGCTGTTAAACCGGTTCTCTTAACGTTACAGAGGATTTGGTTGATTGAGTTTATTAATTACTGTGGATGTGAAGATTGAAGGGGATTTTGGTTAAATATTTATGCCATAGAGGAATCTGTGATTTTTCTCGTAAAAAAAGAACTGAATATCAGGACAATCTTTTTTTTTTTTTTTTTTTTTTTTTTTTTTTGCAATTTTCACTAATTTTCATAACAGAAAAAAAATTAAGGATTTTTTTAAGGATATAACAGGAACAGAAAAAGAAGTTAAATAGTTAAAAGGAGCCAAAAAGATTATTTTTCAAAGTTTTATCCAGTCTTTCACAACTCGCTTTTTACTAAGGCTGCATTATATTTTTTATCTATTCGAACTTAATCTTCAAGAAATGAAAAAAAAATGTCTTCAGCCTATAATTTTGATCTGATGCTAAAATAATACTTTAAACTTTTTACCAGAAATCCCTTCTGTATTAAGCACACACTTATCGGATCTATCATAAAATCAAAAACAGGCTGGATCTTCAAATTCAGCTGTTGGAAATAATCTCTGCTCTCAAATCTATGGCTTTAAGAGGATCTGCCATCACTTCTTTCGCAATACAGACTACTTCCTAGAACAGAAATAAACAATCCAGGCCTAATGCCTGACCCATCCACATACCCTGAACAGATCAAAAACATTTTTTCTCTCTCTGGTCCGGAAGCTACGCAATCCGTTATCATTAAATCCGCATCTAGCCGTTCTTTAACAGCTGTTGTAGGTCTTTCCCATTAATTCCATCATTGCATCCAGGGATGGACTTAAGGAAGGAGCAGGGGTTATATGTGTATTCAAAGGGGGTCCGGCAAACATTTATAGCCCCTCTCACCCTTGCCTTCTATGGGCTATCTTCTCCATTAGCCCTGCTCGCGGTTAGCAGTCCATTACGAGTTTCGATATACCCCTGTCCGGAACCACTATCCTGACTCAGCTCTTACACAATCCCAGAGGGTTGCCGGAATTGGGACTTTATCGCCAATTTTTATTAGCCAAATGATTTTTTTGCCATTTATCACTCATTGGGAAATTTGCAGGATATAAAAAAAGTTAACTGCCTTTTGGTAATCATATTATAAATATATTTATTACAGACCGTTTTAAAAATAAATTAGGATACACAATGATAGGTGAATATTTGTATTGTCAGTGAAGAATCTCACTTTATGGTCATGTTAATTATTATTCATTATCAATTTTGCTTCAAAATACCACTTTCTTGCCATAGAATGACCTCTTTTTGTTTTGACGTTACCGCATGTTGTTCCCGTTATATTGTTATCAGTGTAAAATTAATCTCCTTTATGAGAAATATTATGATATCTTAATGCGTGCAGTTTTTTTGTTTGGCCAAATTGATTTATATATGACCACAATAATTTGTGTACAATCCTGTTTCTAAAGTATTTTCTATGGGGATAAGCATTTCAAATCCGACTGATATTATCACTTACAATTTTTACCAATCTAATTCAAACAACGAATAGCTAAGAGCTACAGCATGTAAGCTCAACCGGTACATTGCGCTATACGCTGCAAAAAGAGGTTCAGACGTATTTGCCGATTATCAAGTGACTTTCAAATGACCAAATTATTATAGATTACAATGTCATTATGTATGATCAAGTTTCAACTCATAGTTGAATTTCTCCTAGAGTGTAACTTCATAATTTATAGTACTAAACTGAAAATGAGATGTGATTATATATATATATATATATAATTATTTAATTTTGAGATTGATTATTTATACTAACTATAATTAGTAATAATAATTCATAATAATTAGAATTTTGAACAAATGTTTGAGAATAATTCTTTCCACCATAAACAGGATTTTAGATAAAAGCACTTTCTTTTCGTGTCATAACCAAATTATTTAATTTTCTAATTATAATAAACGAAATTTTGAACAAATTTTTATGAATAATTCATGTCAGGATAAATATGTAGCAAATTTTTTTAATCCTGACTTTTTTCATTTATGGCTTTAATCTATTTTTATCACTAAAACAAAAGTGGAAAATGAATCCATAGAATTAAAACTTATTTTATTGAAAATTTGATTGATTGTATGTATTTTATTGTAAGATGGAAATATTTCCTACTGATAAAAAAAACCCGGAAAAATAGCGTATATAAAGAAATTATCATTTTATTAAGCTCAATAAAGTTACATATTGATATAATTTAATAGTTTTCCATACAATGGTAATGTTTGCAATAGTTAATACATACAATTATCGCATAGTGAAAAATGAAGTTTTTCACTTTTTTTGAATTCCTACTGTTAACTCACACTCTACCTATATATATATGTATATATCGTGTTCAAATTTTTATTTGCTATTAAAATACCCTTTATTCATCCACTCATGTTCAATAGATTTTTTTTTTAAAAATTGTTATAGTTGACATTTGGAAATAATACAGAGGGTGTTTTTTTTTTTCAAATATTTATTCATTGATTAAAATTTTTCGCAATTTATAAATTAGTCGTCAAAGTCACCAATTCCTTCGGTATGCCGCCAAATGTTTGCCAAGTTTACCACCAAAGTCACCAAATGATCACGAAGTTTGTCACCAAGTTTTGTGATTACAGACGCAGCACCCGAAAATATAAGATATATAAAAATAATATAAAATAAGTAGGAATTGAATAAAAATGTTTTTTATATGTTACTTGTTTATGATAAACAAACAACATTGGCTTTCCATGATGAAATTGTTTCAAGGATAGATTTGAAAATGTAAGCTATCACATTTTGCTGGTAATGATGGACAAGGTATAATTTACTTTGTTGTTAATACTTTTTTTGTTTATTTTTTTCAATGATATTTCTTTGTTCGAAGTCGTGAAATATAGTATTTTCGAGTAGTTTTGAAAATAACATAATTGTTGAAAAACAGGCAAGAAATAAAAAAAAACATTTTTGCAAACTTTCTAAAATTATCTAATATTTTGAAATATTTTTAGAATTTGATATCAATTCGTAATTTTTGTTCTGTATCAGCTGTGTGCTGTGACTGCACTTTTTAATGTTCGTTCGAAGGCGCAAAAAACCCACTGTTAATATCTGCGCCTGAGTGATAATGGACAGTAAAATGCCGCACATATACGCGATTATGATACAAAAGAGATAAGTGGTTTCTGATTGTCTTGCATTTGTTTCACTCATGGCTAATATTTTAGCCAAAAATAAGCATATTTGATTGCTATGTTTTTCAGAATCCATGTTTATAATTATTATCCTTATTTTTTATCATCAAATTAGTTATGTTTTTTCTTCTTCTCAATTACTAAACTTTAAAACTTTCGGACATGATTAAAGTTTTTGTTTAGTAAGCTATCAGAAAGATTATTTGAAAAAAACATATTTGAAACTGACTTTTTATTAAAATCTCTTTTATAATTAAAATAAATTATTATTATGTTTACATTTTTATCATATCCAAGCTAGAGAAATCTGACGAATACAAGGTAGATATGCGGGATTATAAGTTTAGATAAAATAATAATTTTAGATAATAAATATATCAATAATTTTGATGTAAGTAATAATTGTACTTTAGTTTCTCCGATATACAGATATTTTCTTCTTTTTTTTCGTGTATTTCAAACAAATATCTTTGAACTAGTGGTTTCATTTTCTATTTTTGTCACTTCGAGCCCCATTTCGAACAAATATGTCATGATCTATGAACGAAAAATGTTAAATAGATTCGAAAAAAAAAGAATAATAAATTTAAAGGATATATAATTTTATATGGATGGATAATCGTGTTCCTATCATACAAAAAGTATTAAAAAACTTTTTTTACATCTTAATTAAAAAATAATGTACGTTTCTAATATGAGAAGTTTATAAAGAATAAACATTGCACTCCAAAATTCGAATTTGAAATTTTAACGAATTTTCACTGTTCATGCCATCAAGAGTCCAAAAACTTCTCTTGGGAAATGGGTTTTTTGTTTCAGTTTGACCTAGAAAGGTGACATTTGGTGTTTAAACTTGTAGATTTCTATCAAATTTTGAGTAAAATTCACTCACAATTCTTTTATCTAGGATATTCGTGTACAAAAAAAATATATCGATTATTACAAAAATTTAAAAAAACTAGATAAATAAAAATGGATTGGTTTAGCATCCAAATTTTAGATTATTATAAAATTTGGAATCAGATCCATCGAAATGTTAATTATTGGTCTATCTGTACCTGATACAAGCATGTAAATGTAATAATTAAAAAAATGCAATGCCGGAAACGTGAAATTTGATAGCCATTGCAGTTTTGTGTTTCCTTTTTCTAATACGAATAAATGTACTAGTATATTAACCAAACTCAAGCGATAAGTCGTCATAGTTCGCATTCTTAGTTCCGCAGCTATTGTATATCATTTGTATATGGTTGATAATATGCAACTATATTTATTAGAGAATATAAAAGTATTTCGGGAAGACCATTCCTGCTCGTTTAAAAATGGACTATTTGTAATCAGTCCGTTAATTAGAGCTGTAGAGCAACCCTGGTCGTAAATAGATTAATAAATCAGAAAGCTGCAGAAGCTCGAAATATACTTCGAGAAAGATGAACAATGGCTTAATGTGAAGCAATCACCTGCTGCTTCTATGTAGAGTTAGAGACGTAGGAATGGCAAGTATGTAGGGAGTATTGAATACCTCAGTGATAAAAAATACTTTTTAGGAAGTCCGGGTATTCAATACTTTCTCACCTCCTGCGAGTCAGTGGTAGAGGAAATATTAAAAAACCCGGCGCCGGTCTTATGGATCGGCATCAGAATAAAACTTTGTGTGTGTTAGTTTTTGAAATGCAGTATAACAAATGAGGGAAAAAAAGTATATCGTGACAAAGGCTTAATTTGTATTTACCAAACAATTAATAATGATTTCGACAATGAGGAAAAATTATATTATGCCTAGAGAATATGTTCCCCTCGCAATGCGACTGGGAAGTATATGTTTTGTAATTTACATATATAAGATTTTAGTTTAAACTCTAAGCTTAGTTTCCAATAAAATCTGAAGTATTTTTATTTAATATAATTACATAATATATTATAAATCAAAGTTGCTCTCGAAACTGTCTTTGCTTGATTATATTGGAAAGTCTCATTGAATTTCTACTTTTTTTTCAACACGAAATTCTGTTATGGTTTCGCTCTTGGAGTCATATCCATAGTAACCTCTGACATAGAAAGGCCAAACTTTTGGGTAAAATGCCGGCTACCTCGCCATTTCGGGTAACCCTTCTGCCCAAAATCCGTCATACCCTCTTTCTTTCATGTGCCAGTGATTGGCCGGGGCCTTAATCTCTTCTATTTCATTGCCGCTAAAAGCACGTGGACGCTCCTTACTTCTTTGCCAGGAAAAGGAGGATTCTTTCAAGTCCCACTCTCTGCTCTCTCTCGCTCTTGTTACTTCAATAAAAGCCATTAGAGAAAATGCCCCAGATAGCAATATGAGCCACCACTCCGCCGACTCTTCTTCATGTTGATTGGGTTGAGAGTAAGTACACGGGGTCTTCATTTCAAGTAAGAGGTTTCTGTATGAGGAGTGGGATTTAGATGGAACCGGGATGGAAGAAGAAAGGAGGAAAAGGAGCAAAAAAAATTATAACCAAACCACTTTGCTCCTACTCCGGGATTTGTCGTTCCTGGTTTTGGCAGTGGGAGTTTCAGGAGAAGTATATTACATTCATGTACTGGGATGGCTGCGAGCAAAAAAATCGGACAGCGAGATTAGTTTGATTTGAACTGGAGCTGACATTCAAAGGAATTGAGATTTCGGTATGGTTTAGAGTGTGTTTGAGGGATTCATCTGTTAAGTTGGGGCATAACTTGAACCTTCGGTTACTTTTGACTGTTTTGGGTCTGATAGATGGTTGAGATTGTGAACCGATTTCAAATTTTAATATCAGTCTTATGGGTCTATAATTTCTATTTCTCTCTATGTTGTCAATTCTATTTAGGATTAACCTTTTCATCGACAGTAAAGCGTCTATCGTGTTCAAGTGAAATTTCTGCCAGGCTGGCGTAACACGCTCAAGCATTCATCTACATTTCAAAAACTTCTAAGCGTTTAAAATGCTTTGTAAATATTTTCTTGTTTCAGTTTTTATTTGTTCAAATCTGGTGAAAAGCAGGGGCACAAATTTCTGCAGCAGGAGACGACATTGAAAGGGTTAATATTAAGGGCATATTGCATATATTTTTTTCGGTTGTTCATGTATTTATTGAATTATTCCTGGTCACTACAGATGTATGCTTCTATGAATTATAAATTACCATTCTTTTCATAGTTTAATTTTTTTTTAAAAAACAGACTTTATTTATTCGTTAATTCAAAGCAAAACAATATAACTTCTGAGTTTAAATAAAGTCGGTGATACTTTAAGACCTTTTAAATTAATTTATTGATTGAAATTCCATCTGAAGTTACATCAAAATTATTTTTAAAAAACTTTTCAGTTTTAGTTTGCTATCAGATTCCTCTGGCGGTGTTTGAGATGAAATTGCGCAATGTAGTTTCCTTATAACATCAGAGTACTGTTTTTGAAAATGGAATTAATTTTAAATTAACCCACATTTACATTGACTCTACAAACTGTATAGGAAGTTGAATCCATGATCTTCCATTTCCAAATTTGAGAACCCTAAAATTTAACGTTTGGAAAAAAGCAGGGACTTCATAATATGTCTTTGATGGAAGTTTCTATTTTTTTATAAATATATTTTTTCACAAACTTCTTATTTTATTACTTTTAGTAAAATTACGAACAAATGCTTATTTTTATCGAAATGAATCAAATAACTTTATGGTATAAAATTTATCACTATCTTATAGGAGTTTGAAACAGTTAAAACGGTTGACTAGGAATTAACAAAACGTATTTACATATGCGCAATTTTTTGTGACTTGGAAGAGCAGTCATTTCAAATCTCAAAAATTATGTGTTCGGTCGTTACTAAGCGAGACCAATTTTTTAATAAAATATCAAAGTCATGGTGTTGGGGAAAAATGACGAAGTGGAAACAAGGTTTGGTTCATCTTGATCTGTTATGTTCGATAGAAGGAATACGATGGTAACAATAAAACTTCTTATCTAAATACAGATATTTTTTTATGCATTAAAATAGTCGTAAAGGTTAAAATTAAAAATTATTTAGTAGACGATAATGGAACTGTGTAAATGTGCTACCTATCCTATTAACAATACCTAGGATATGATTATCCCTAAAATCACTTGCCCTTTTACAAAATGTTTTTTTTTAACTAAGTATACTTTATACGCGTAAGTGTATAGAAAAATAAAAAAGTTTTGTTTCCTTGATATGGGAGATTCTCTATTAACAAGGTTCACGAACATTAAACTGAAAACTGATTACTTTAAACATTAAATTATCAAAATTGCAGGCCTCAGCTCCTTAGCCTTGCAACTGTATAGCATAATAAATTTAATTAAAATATCAAGCTTACGATCCCATAATTAATTTTTATTTATGGTTATGTTTATTCACTTATAAATTATTCTGATTTAAATATTAAAAATATTTTCTAAGTTGCTACATAAATTTTAAAAAAAGGGTGAGGGGCAGCAATTCTATAGACGGCATTGGATGATAATATATACAATATTAATGGTTCATTTCAAATTGCTGTGTAGTGTTACATTTCTTGTCGTAAAAGCCGTATTTAAACATGTTCATTTACTAATTGGAACACAATGTATGTGTACTTTTATTGTCATTATTATGAATTAATAATACTTTTAAAATCACTTTAAAAAATACTTTTAAAATACTTTACTATTTAAGTAAAGTATTATTAAACTCCAATAAAAACGCACGAACATAAGAACATATTTTGAATTTGTCAAAAATAATATGTTTAAGACGCAGCGAGTGATTGTGATGAAGCTTTTCTAAAATCACATCTTATTTTTTGCCAAGTTTGAAAATATTTTAATCAACTATGAAAGATATATTTTACAAAAATAGTACTTTAGTACTTAACAGAAGTTTGGCAATGTACTGAAAAGTAGAATTTTTGCTATTCTCGTGTATTTTATTTTCGTATTTTGTGAATCAATATGAGCTTTGATGCAAATTTTCACTGAAATTCTTTACAAGGTGGCACCACTTATATCAAGCCAAAATTGAATTGAATTTATGGATTAATTGAATTCTGAAAAAATTAAATATTATGTTACCATTGAGAATAATAAAAATGCGCCTCGACACTTAAACTTGAAACAAATAAAGATAAAATTTGAAGAATTTTAGCGCATACAAAAAACAATGAGCTTTTCACAAATAATTTTATTTCATAAATCAGAAGAAATTATAAAGTAATCATGAAGCACCGCAATAATTTAAAAACCCTAATAATCATGTATAATCATCAGAATTTTGATTCCATATAACTGATGATATTGCTTCTTCAAAAACAGATTTTAGAAAAAAATATTTTATCTAACTTTGAAAGATTATCGAAGTCGAGTAAAACAAAATTTGAAGATAAAATAAAATAAAAAAGTAAAAAATGAAATCTGCGATCACAAATTTCAAGTTATCATGTGAGAACATTATTTTTTAAGTCATTATTTGTCTTAATTTAAGTCATTCATCAGTTAAAATCTGTTTGAAATAATCACGAGACTTCTATATCGATCTCTCTCTCTTTCTATATATATACGAGAGAGAGAGCCAATACCAATAAATTCTTACACATATTAATTTATATAGAATTTTTATGAAAACAATATTAGAAGCATAGTTTATAATAAAGTAATATGACAAGAGCAGGTCAAACTTTTAAAAACGCATCTGCTTTCAAATCAGCATACATAATAATAGTGCAATACTAGAGAAAACAAGTAAAAAATATATGAGATCAAAAGATGCTGATGAATATTGCTATTTATGCTTTATTCATCGCTTACGTGATTTTGAGCTTTATTTTTCATTACCTCCGTGATTTCGAGCTTCACTTATTTCTTACCTCCGATTATTCATAACCTCCTAGCGAAAACATGATCATGTTCTCACATGATAATAAAAATGTTCTATATTTTGTCGAACTCATTAATTATCTCTAATCCAGCATTTTAATTTTTATTTACCTCTAGTATTGTTAAAATGACTGGTGTGATTAGATATTAGTTCAATTAAAATCTATTGCGTCTTCTTAACATTCTCCTTTTCATTTTTATTTTTTCTCATTTCGCTTGTTCATTCAAATTTTTAAAAAAGAAATTATAGTAGAATTGTTGAAGATAGAGATTTATGTTTGTAAATTTATATAAAGAATTTTTGGAAAGGAAGCTTTATTTATCTATATAAATAAAAATGAATATTTGTCTGTATGTCTCTTATGCGTTGCCGTACCCCTCATCTGATCGCGATAAAACTATGAAAAATTATTTGCACTTGCGGGTGAGTTATAGGCATAATACTATTATATAATACGTAAAAAAATATTATAGGATCTATTTACCGCATCTATTAACCAAGCATTATTGTCGAAACTCGCTAAGAACATGCGACAGTTTCAGTAAAGATATTAAATTCAAGATCGAAGTCAATATTTAGTAGCTATTGTGAGTAAATGTTATACAAGCCTTTCTTTGAGACAACAACCTTATTAGAGAGTATGAGAAAAAGTTTTTAGGGAGAAACTTTTATAGAAATGGAAATTTAATTAAAAATTTAATAAAATTTTAGCGTTTTTTGTCTTCCGGAAATATTAGAGCACAAAAAGTTTTAAACTATTTTAACTTAAAATTTTTTAATAGAACTATATCAGCATATTTATGGCATAAATATATTTTCTGTAACATTATGAAATAAATTTATTAATCTTAAAAAATAATATTTTAATCACATTTTCTAACGTTAATCTTGATAATTCTGAACGAATATTAAACGAAAGATACAAAAAAAAAATAGTTTCTTCCCTTACAATTCTCAAAGGACATTAAGCGTTACAATCCTAAAAGATTACATAAATCTATTATATAAAAAATGGCTTTTTGTTTGTTCGTACTTAATGCGCTACCGTACTATTCAACCGATTTCTATGCAACTTGGTCAATTTATTGCTTGCACTTGTGTGAAGGTTATAGGCAGAGTACAGTTATCAAATCTATGATATATATATATATATAAAATGTTTATTCGTATTCTATGCGCTGCTGTACTGTTCACCCGATTGTGATAAAACTTGGTCAAATCTATTGTTTGCACTTCCACGAAGGCTATGTTTTAAAATTGATAATTAACAAAAGTCTAACAGCACATTTCATCGGAATTAATTGCACATATATCAAACAAAGTCAAATTATTAGGATTGATGTCAGTCAATGTGAGTGAAATAAAATCAAAAAATACTTAGTGCGAGCGCTATTTTTTTCTTTTCATTAATGAATAGTCTTTTACACAGGATATTGTAATTGAGCGTGCTCACTATTTTGTCAGCAGCAAACCACACATATTATTCAGATTTGATCTCACACATGCACAATAAAATTATTGTCAATGCCGCTCAAGGTAAATTATATATAATGGAAATTTACTAGTGCAAACAGTAATTGAACTGTTATCTACAAACGATATTTCGATTATACATCGTATTGATTTCTCTACAAAAAATAGGTTCCCAAACGTTCGTCACTTTATTAAGTGATCAAACAGCGCACAATCTAGAAATTAGCCAAATAGAGCTTCATAAGCAAATAAGGAATAACAAGAGAGTACTCGATAACCACCAAAAAGACCAATAACTTCAAGTGCGCGGACTGAACCTAAAAAAATCCATGTTTTTCACATAAACAGTTGATGTTTGATGCTACGTGTCGGATAGTCAAGAAATTTATTCTGCTGAAGATAAAAACGTTGAAGACGGAAAAACAAAAATATTGTCTACCTTAAAGCTTTTGAATAGTGAAGTAAAAAAAAAGAATAAATATTATTTTCACCTCTCCTTTAGTATCATTCAATTCCAATGAATGTATTCATTGTCGATCAGGAAATAAATATCCTTTTTTCTGCCCTTCCTAATTAAGCAAGACAGTTATGTGAAATTTCAAACGATATTTCCAAAATTATTTCCTCAAAGCTGAATGTGTGTGTAGGCCCTTTACCTGCCATACCATTAGACCTACAGCTACCAAATTTGTCATATGTATAGCTTGGCGTTAGCGAATAAGCACATCGAATCGATGCTTTCAAATTTTTAATTAGAATTTGAATTAATTAAAAATCAAGCAAAATTTCGTTATTTTTCTGCCATAACTTTCGAAAATATTATATCACGAAATTGATTTTTGCATCATATTAAAGATAAAAAAGTTATCTTTTTAGAGATTCAAATATCTTAATCAACAAATTAAATTTCTACTTTTAATGACTTAAAAAATTATTGTTTTCAACAATAAAAATAAAATTTAAGTTGCACGAGTTCGTCATAAGTGAAAGGGAAAAAAATTATCTTTTACCAACATGTTGCCATCTGATCGACAAAAACTCAAATTAAAAAGTAAATAAATCACTACTGCAAATTAAACAGATAAAAATATAATTTTCAGCACTTGATTGTATGAAATGAAATAAATATGTAATATGTTTTTTTCCGAAAAGAAAATGTAAAGAAATTTTTTATGACTTTTACATTATTATAAATGAAATAAATCAGCTTTATTTAAGATAAATAGGGTTTAATATATATATTTTCAATTCAAGACCCAGCTGTTAATTTATAAATATTTAATAATAGAAATATATCTATATAGAGAATCTAAATGAAGTAAATAATTACATAGTATGGAACATGAGTCTATAAATGTTTTAATAAATAAATATTGTTTAGTTTTTATCCAGATTATCTGCTCTGTTAATCATAACAAGGTATTTTTCAGACACCGATATTTTAAATAAAAAGAGATAAAATTCAACCAACTAAGCAAATGTCTAAAACTGACCTTTTTATTATATCTGAATATTACTATTCAATAAAAACGGTAATTTTAAGCCACTTCGAAGACCGTTTCAAAGATAATACTTAAGATTTAAAAAATGTTGGTTGTTATAAACTATGCTATTCAAAATTTCATAAGTCGATCCAATTTAGTAGCAGAAGACAGAAACCTTCACTTATTTATTTTAAAGTTGAATGTCAAAAATATTTCGCAGAATATAATTCCTTAGGACAAAATGACTGTATAAAATTTCATTATTATGTGAAGTATATTTATTTACCGAAACAAATAAAGTAATGTTATTCACATCATTTAAATCCTTTTGAAAGTAAAACATAAAACTAAATTTTGTGACGAATCTGAGAAGTTTTCATCAGCAAAAAAGAGTTTTTATATTAATTTGCAGGATAATCATTTCCACTTTAAATTAAAGGTGAAATTTTGCGGGAGCTAACATTTAATTAGAGAGACATATAGTACACCATGGGCTTAAGGGCTTTATGAATGCATGATTGAATTATATGACCATCAAAATTTTGCCTTAAAAATATTTTGATGAAGTATCTATTAAAAGACAAGTTGCATAAAGTATTTAATTGTCAATGACAATTCACTTAAAGTATTTAATTGACAATTTTAAAGAGAATTAAGACTGGAGAACCGGCTAGTAACCAAAGGCGGCTAATTAGTTAATAGATTTTAAAGGTGGACCTGATATCAAATAGACTGAATTGCTCTGCAGCTAGCATTTTAAAATAACTATTAATTATTAATTATAAAAATAACTTATATTCTGCAATAATGTTCGAATGTTATTTATGTGACATAAGCATGATAATTTAAATGTTATAAATTTGGATTTTTTACAAAATAGTTTTAAAACGTACAGCTACAATGATTTAAGAATTAATTTTAATGAATAATTTATATTATTTCATAATCATTTTTAATAACAAGAGTATCCGATATAATCCTCTAGAGACTTTTCTGATTATTTAAACAGTTACATAAAAAATATCCTGAATACTAGAAAGGTAAATGTTCCATCTTTCAAGTCCCTTTGCTATTTGCGAAAGCCAAGATCCTAATGCACTTTTAGCTTATATACATCCTGTCTATCTATATATTCTGAAATAACATCTTATTTGCTACCTTTTAGGTTGACAGGTTCGCAAGGTATCGGATTATTGTAGAGTATTTTACGACAACTCTGTTGGAAAACCTGTGCAAACTTTATAAGAAAATTTTGTTTAAATAAAAACTCCTGTATTTCCATCTCGCTTTGTTACTTCAAGAAAAGCACCCAGGAACTTTCAGGCGGTGTGCTGCTCGAATAACGTATCATTCTCAATGGTTGCCACAAAAAGAGCCTCCAGGCTCTCACATAACTCCAGATAACAGCCTTTCTCTCCTATCTGGCGCCGGAAAGAACCAGGAGAAGTTTATATCTGGAAAAAAAAGAAAGACACACAAAAAAGTATGCTCTAGAGAAAACTTTTATCAGGTAAGTTTTTCTTTTTTCCTCGAGGACCTCTGAAAGTGTTCCTAGCGCCACTTCCCCACCCACTCTCTCCCTTTCACGAATCTGGTTTTGGTTTTGGCTCTGGTTCTTTCATCGAGTGCCCAGGTCTATTTCCTGTCCGAGCGGACCATGATAAAAGGGTCGGTTACAATGGGCGATAAGGCGTGAGCAACTGGACTCTACTTCAATGATGGACAAAATTTATTTTTTTATTAGCCAAACATACAATCAAGCGACGAATCGAACCCCGTTTCATGTCTCGCGGGTCGCGTTTGTGTCGTTCTTGAAATTGAGTTTCTCCCGGCACTCGAATTTGGAAGTAATACTCGGAAGATTACTCCCAGCGGAGATGTTATTTGGTCGGAGATATAAATTGTGACAGCATTTCTTAGAGTCGCTCTGCTTGGTGTATTACATTTCGGGTTGAAAACCGGAAAACGAAATTTCGAATAATTTATTTTAATATTTGAAACGATTCAACATTTTGAGTCCAACTTTATAGGTTGTTAGTTTTAAATTTTAAAATTTATTCTCCAAAAGAGAGACGTGTCTTTAGAATGCATTAAAATAATATTATAAACCTATACACTCCCGATTACTCTTATTTAGAAGCTAGTTGGCTCGTTAGGGTCAGTTACAGTTGAGTCACTTATGTACGCTGTGATGACTAAGTTTTTTTTTAAGAAAAGATTTTTTAAACATACAGTTCTGTCAGATATTATAAGTATGTATATAACTATTTTTACTCTGGCCGTGGTGGCCTGGTGATAAGCTTTTGGCTCGTGAGCCGTAGGGTTTCAGGTTCGAGACTCGATTCCACTGAAGAATCGTCCTGTAAGGGGGTCTGTTGCACTTTAAATCAGTCAGGCCAATTTTCCTTCCACTGGTGTGGTGTGGAAAGGGAGTTGCCACCTCAGGTGTCATTCTCGTTTTCTGACAGTGATTTAAATTACGAACCGTAGTATCCCAAAATAACTCTGGTGTTGCTTTAGATCGGGTCGTTAAAATAACTAAACTAAAAAACTGTATTTACTCCTTTGTAAATCATTGTGTATATCGTCATTATAAAATAATTAATATGATATAATTTTATTAAAAGTGCAGCTGCTTAATTCATCTTACTATAACCTTACTGTAATTCGCCACTTTCGTATTCTTCATATAAATTGTATTGATATTTAAAATAATACTTCTTCCTTAATTTGCAATAAAGGAAGGAAACATTCTTTAATAAATAAAAATAATAAAAAAATTTCTATGGTTGTTAAATATGCTTATTTATGTACAATAATTAATTTACACATATCTCACTCTCTTACACAACTCTTTTTATTGCTTAAAATAATATTTATATATGATTTTAAATAATAATAATAAATACTAGCATATATATATATATATATAATATTTATGTGTGACATATATGATTTTCATATAAGATCAAAAATCACATAAAAATACGTAGAATAGGATCAATTACTTTCTCTTGAAAGATTTCGAAAGTAATTATCAAAATCTTATTCCAGAAATTATTCACCTTTATTTAAGACTAGTGGAAGTGGTCTTTCCGAAATTTTCTCGCATATTCTGTAATAAATTAACCTGTGTATTACTAATCGCATGTCTGGCTAGAGTTACGAAAGAGCTTAATAGCATGTGATCTTCTTATATTTTCTTGTTCCGATCTATCACCAACTGTATTACTATGCAAAAGCCAGAAATCCAATTATTTTTTTGGGGGGGGTTCTTTTTTTCTGATCGACAGATGTTAAAATTTGATAAAAAATTATGAATATAAGGCACAAGATCACATACCAATTTTTATATATATATAATTATTTTTACATTCGAGTTATCACATTTGCATGTGTGCCGCAGATGGTAAATGGTAAATGCTTTGAGACTGACAGACAGATGGTAAATGCTTTACAGATTTTTTTTTGAAATACCAATCGTCACTTTAAATGTTAAATCTAAGATTCAAATTTTATTTATCTAAATTATTACGTTTTTGAATAAATGCTTGTTGATTTCGAATCAATTCCTTGAAAAATTTGGTTATTTGCTTATTAATTATTTACGAAGTTCTATGAAATATGCGTACCAAATTTTATTCATCTTACGCCCTTGGTTTGTATTTATTTGTTAACTTCCATTCGAGATACCACTTCTGAATGGATTTCATTCAAAATATGATAACATTCTAAGTAATTACGGTACCATCCTTACACAAAGTTTCATTCAGCTCATTTTAAAGTGCTTCTTAGCTATCGTTTCATAGACATACAATGTTTTAAAAACGTGTCTTTTTGTCTCAAGGAGGAGTGAAATGTATTCCGAGATTCGTTAAAATCTCGAGTTACAATTTTTTTTGATGATTGCGATACTTTCTCATTGTATACTTCATATATTAGAAAAAAAAGTTATTATTTTCGAATTCATTTTTTTGATATTCTATTTTCATTTATTTTATCTATAATGTGGTATATATATATATATATATATATATATACCACATTTTTGCTTGATTATCTCTTCTGTTGTGATGGAAGGGATCTAATCAGAAATAGACAACTCAACCCCCACACCCTAAGGCACACAGATAAAACTGAATAACCTGGCTGCTATGACAGCAACACAGGCTGAAATTATGGTTAAGCTCCAATGACAATCACCTCAGTATAACCCTTCCCGTTGAAAATACGTCAAGTCATTATTAGGAAGTAACCACTTCCCCACCCTTTCTGTATCTGCTAAGATGGTAGGAATTAACTATTATACCGGAAGCTTATTCTTATGTTTAAAGTGTCTCCCCTCCCCAGTGGGAGATGGAATGATTGTAAGAGGTTGGTACTAATATATTTTCGATTCTTCTATGAGGGGTTCTTGCCCATTATGTTTGTGGTTTAAACTATTCGTTAACAATAAACATTTGCAGATTAACATCATTTTCAATTAAATGGTCATGTTCTAATATATTCTATCATATTGACGTAGTCTTTCATAATGGAAGAGCATACTTTTTGTTTATGAATGTAACTTTAGTTTCATAAATTACATTATAAAAATCGATACATTTTGTGAAAAGTTTTAGTATCGGTTTTAGTGTATTTTATAGACCAGTTCTCGAACTCTTTACAGACATGGATATCCTATACGCCAGATGCTCGTATGTCTTTCAAAATTATGGTTTGCCCACAGTTTTTGTAAAAAAAAAATACTGTAGAAATCCAATGCGAACGACATAAGAAAATAGTTCGAAGATATTTATATTCCCTGAAGATTGATCGAATGGGAACAAGCTCGACTACTAGACAAAAAATTATAGATTCAAATTCAATCGCTTTACTATACAAAGTTTCCAGACCATTCCCATGGGAATAAAAACGAATATAAATCTGGGATGAATTTCCAGGGCGAATACTATGCAGCTCTATTCCTTACTATAGTCTTTATTTTTCGAATTTGTGTGGTATTGAATTTCTTAGAATTCAATAATATTCAAATTAAAATGGAACCTCTGAAAGTAATATATACACATCAACCTGCTTTATATATTATTCTGGGCAAAAACAGGTTTGCTTTTTTTATCATGTAAGATTATTTACAAAATCTCTTATGAATATATGAAAGCAATGACATTATATAATGATTTGCAGTTACATAGATGGATAGTCTCATCATATTATGTGTAATGTTTTAACATATATTTTTAAAAATTTGTAAATGATTATGATGCAAGCAGTATACATTTTTGTTATTATTATCTCAATTTCTTCCTGATCCTCAATTGATGCTCTATTCAAGATTTGATTTATCGTACAGCTCTAATGGACTTAATGATGAAATTATCTTCCCATATGAGATTATATGAAGTTATAAAACACTCAATGTGTTTACACTGTCTGAGTATGTGGGCATTTGAGACACCATCACTTGCTTATTAGATGCACCGCTACAGACAGAAATGGCACCACTATAAACAAAATCTAGAAATATGCATGGCAGATAATTCTAGATTTGTATGGAGACAACATAGGATAAATAACTACTTTTAATTCGTCCAAGCAAGAATGTTTATTTTCTGAGCC